>JASANG010001046.1:0-143067 GCA_030248215.1 Enoplolaimus lenunculus
TGCGACAGATGGGACAATGGGACAGTTGGGACAGATGGGACAGTTGGGACAGCTGGGACAGTTGTGACAGATGGGACAGTTGGGACAGATGGGACAGTTGGGACAGATTGGACAGATGGGACAGTTGGGACAGATGGGACAGTTGGACAGATGGGACAGCGGGACAGATGGGACAGTTGGACAGATGGGACAGTTGGGACAGATGGGACAGTTGGGACAGATGGGACAGTTGGGACAGATGGGACAGTTGGGACAGATGGGACAGTTGGGACAGATGGGACAGTTGGGACAGATGGGACAGTTGGGACAGATGGGACAGTTGGGACAGATGGGACAGATGGGACAGGTGGGACAGATGGGACAGTTGGGACAGATGGGACAGTTGGACAGATGGGACAGTTGGGACAGATGGGACAGTTGGGACAGTTGGGACAGATGGGACAGTTGGGACAGATGGGACAGATGGGACAGTTGGGACAGATGGGACAGTTGGGACAGATGGGACAGATGGGACAGTTGGGACAGATGGGACAGTTGGGACAGATGGGACAGTTGGGACAGATGGGACAGTTGGGACAGATGGGACAGATGGGACAGTTGGGACAGATGGGACAGATGGGACAGATGGGACAGATGGGACAGTTGGACAGATGGGACATTTTGGACAGATGGGACAGATGGGACAGTTGGGACAGATGAGACAGTGAGACAAATGAGACAGTTGGGACAGATGGGACGGATGGGACAGTTGGGACAGATGGGACAGTTGGACAGATGGGACAGTTAGGACAGATGAGACAGTGGGACAGATGGGACAGTTGGGACAGTTAGAACAGCTGGGACCCTTGGGACAGTTGGGACAGATGAGACAGTTGGGACAGATGGGACAGCGGGACAGATGGGACAGATTGGACAGTTGGGACAGATGGGACAGATGGGACAGTTGGGACAGATGGGACAGTTGGGACAGATGGGACAGTTGGGACAGATGAGACAGTTGGGACAGATGGGACAGTTGGGACAGTTGGGACAGATGGGACAGATGGGACAGTTGGGACAGTTGGGACAGATGGGACAGATGGGACAGTTGGGACAGATGGGACAGATGGGACAGTTGGGACAGATGGGACAGTTGGGACAGATGGGACAGTTGGGACAGTTGGGACAGATGGGACAGTTGGGACAGTTGGGACATTGGGACAGTTGGGACAGATGGGAGAGTTGGAACAGATGGGATAGCTCGGACAGTTGCGACAGATGGGACAGTTGGGACAGATGCGACAGTTGGGACAGATGGGACAGTTTGGACATTTGGGACAGATGGGACAGATGGGACAGATGGGACAGTTTGGACAGATGGGACAGTTTGGACAGATTGGACAGCTGAGACAGTTGGGACAGCTGGGACAGTTAGGACACTTAGGACAGATGGGACAGTTGGGACAGATGGGACAGTTGGGGCAAACGGGACAGATGGGACAGTTGGGACACATGGGACAGATGGGACAGTCGGGACAAATCGGACAGTTGGGACAAACGGGACAGTTGGGACATATGGGACAGTTGGGACAGATGGGACAGTCAGGACGATGGGACAGATGAGACAGCGGGACATATGGAACAGATGGGACAGATCGGACAGGTGGGACAGATGGACAGTTGGGACATTTGGGACAGTTGGTGCAGATGGGACAGTTGGGAAAGTTGGGACAGATGGACAGTTGGAACAAACGGGACAGATGGGACCGTGGGGACAGATGGGACAGTTGGGACAGATGGGACACTTGGGACAGATGGGACAGTAGGGACAAATAGTACAGTTGGGACAGATGGGACAGGTGGGACAGATGGGACAGATGGGACAGTGGGGACAAATGGGACAGTTGGGACAGATGGGACAGTTGGGACAGTTGGGACAGATGGGACAGATGGGACAGATGGGACAGATGGGACAGTGGGGACAAATGGGACAGTTGGGACAGATGGGACAGTTGGGACAGATGGGACGGATGGGACAGTTAAGACAGATGGGACAGTTGGGACAGATTGGACAGCTGAGACAGTTGGGACAGCTGGGACAGTTAGGACACTTAGGACAGTTGGGACAGTTGGGACAGATGAGACAGTTGGGACAGATGGGACAGATGGGACCGCTGGGACAGATGGGACAGTTGGGACAGATGGGACAAGACACTTAGGACAGATGGGACAGTTGGGACAGATGGGACAGTTTAGGTGTTTCAGAAAAATATTTTTTGACTATGAAGTCGTTGACATTTACGAAAGCCAATTTTGCACAATGTTCTGTTATAAAACTGCCACATTAAAAAGACATCTAGCGTTTGTTTACAAAATCGTCAATTAGCTCGATTTTACTGATGAATAAGAATTTTGTGCCTGGATGCCAAACTGTAGGTACTGAGGAATTGGAAGAAAACACGTATGTGTTTTTATATCGCTCTCAGTCTTATGACTTTTATATTACGAGTTGTCCCCTTTGCTGGAAAATTTGCAAGAATAAAATCACATTAGTTTAAGCGATCTTAGTTCAAAATATGTAGTATGCAATTGGTTAATCGAGAATTAAACAACGATCAAGGCGTTTTATACCGGCCATATAAAGCTTAAAGCTTCTGGCTAACTTGTTTTGCTTGGCTTTAGGCTTAGACTTAGGCTTAGGCTTTAGGCTTTAGGAATATGCTTAGGCTTTAGGCTTTAGGAATATGCTTATTATACTGTTCCGCGCTTGTGTTTGCATGAATGTTTGTGTTCAGTGAATTTTCCTCTTTCCCTTATAAACGGTATCACGAATCTAGCAACGCAAGACGCGATTGCAAATAACCACCTGGAATCTCGATTGCTTATAAAAATTGCTTAAAACAAACTGCAGTGTAGCTTTAAAAGGTTTGCTGTTTCTGAATACTATATTACAGCGCTTTCTTGTTAATAGCGCGAAATAGCATGTAATAACTTTTAAACGACGCGTTGACGCATATCATAAATTTAACCAAACTACTTTGAATGGTACTTCAACCATTTAGGAGACCACTACAACTTCATTGTTTTGCATTTTAACTACTTACCTAGTACACTAATTTTTACGTAAAGCTTTTTTGTGGGAAGCTACTGTAATTTTATTTCACAAGTTGATATATTAACTAACACCAGCCTACAGTTTTGTGAAGATTCTCAACCATGTGGAGGTTTTGCAGTTTTCGAATCAAGCAAGGGGTAGTTTCAAAATTCACAGTTTTCGAATATGATTTGTCCTAATTTTACGTCAATGTTGAGATCTGCGATTGCACGAGTTTGTGAATTTGAGAAAATGCTAGCCGGTGACAAAGTTTTATGAACATTTTAGAATATGGAGTTTTATAGAGCTATACCCCGAATATTCGTCCAGGTGACTAATATTTGACATATATCAAGGTGCGACCGGATATTCGGTCCCGGTTTGATATTCGATGAAAAACCGATATCTTCCATCTTTTACTGCTGCTGCATACGAAGGCACTACATATGCATCAATGTTTTAACCGATGTGCAGCATCAGCATGAGGTTTCATTTTGTCTCCATGCATCCGCACGTCACATCCCCGGCTTTTCTATGTAGTCGTCCCGCGATCGACCAATTAAAGCCTCCATGTCAGTTTGGGTAGGAATCGGGACTTCAGACCGTTTTACTAAACAGCTGAAAAAGCGGGTTACGGCTGATTTCAAACTAACGGCATAAAAACTCCGAGGTAAGCCCTCTACCACTGCGCAACGTAATTCGTTCAGTTTTGCTGTTTTTTATATCAATATATTTTAAAAATTATGTTTTATGATTTTATAAAGCTATATATGTCTGTGTTACTTTTAAGAAGTTTAAGTATATAATGCGAAGCTGAGTGCAAATAGATTTTTATGATGTTGACATAAAATTATTTTGTTTCAGGTTGGCAAACTGGAAACGTTTTTTATCACAGCTATAAACTTTTATACGGTGTTATTAGGTGTACAAAGTATATAATCGGTTATTACAGCATATTTTGATTTATCATGGTTCGCGCAGTGAGTAAGATTAAGTCAAGTCGAGTGGCTGGTTCTTCTGGTCAAGGCAAACGAAAGCGCATTCCGAAATCAGCGAAAGCTGGCATCGTTTTTCCTGTATCGAGAGTTAAACGCAACTTGAAGCAAATGTTCACCAGCAAACAGAGGATTTCGCAGCTCGCTCCTGTATATCTGGCTTCAGTCATGGAGTATCTATGTGGTTAGCAGAATTTTATAATAAGCCATCTTAAGTTGTGCGCTAATAGCTTATCGAACCTCTTTTGAAAACATTAATGTTGTTTCACTGAATTTGAGTATAATTGCATTACGTGGCTACCAGGTGCGACCGGAAACCAAAAATTGCCGGAGCCGGAAAATCTAATATCCGGCCGGAGCCAGATAGTTAATTCAAATCTAATACTATATGGCATTCAAATTACAAAAATCAGAACATAGCTAACAATTCTTCCTTCCGTGACCTAAGGTATCCAAATACTTTACGAAACAAAGCTTTACATCTCGCACCCATGAATTTTTAACACTTTAACAACGTCCCTATTCCGTTGTTTATGTGCTGTTCATTGAGTTGCAATATTTTGTTTGGCCTATGTTACTTTTAACGACATCCTGTTTTCCCTAGGCAGTGTAAAATAGAGGGGGTTAGAATCAGGGAAAGGTCTCGGTATTTGGCAGGTCTCCGTTTTTGGCTGGTCTTGGTTTAGATGTATGGCTATGTTGTTGAAGTAAGTGAGGCCTGATGGATAAGTTAAATTTCGCTGTGAATCAATGAAATTCATAGTCATGCAATACATAATTATGCGCATATATTCAGAAAAAACACAAAAAATATGAAAAACATAAAAAGCTACAAAAAAGCATAAGAAATATATAATTTATTTTATTTTGAAAATTTTAATTCTTTTCGGTGATAATAAAAATTGAATGAGTCGGTGGTCAGGTCTCGTGGTTAGGTGTGTCTATTGCTGCTTAGGATCGAGAATATTATTTTCGGTTAGTTATGGATCTAGTTTTAAACTTATTTTTAAGCTGAGATTTAACCTTAGGTTTAGGAATTGGGATGGGATACGCGCAAATATTGTTGCGCCCTTAAACTATCGCTGGTCATCTATCAGGTTTTCCAGCGATATTGTAACTCAATAAAGATTGTGAACGAACACGGGCACATGCAGACATTTACAGCACATGCATGTTAGAAAAAATATGCACATATACATAAGTCATTCAGTTCCACGGCAGTTGGCATAAATACAAATGATGGTTTCCATTTTGTGAAATTAAAAAAATTATTTGACAAGTTAATATACAGGAGCTGGATGTCGATTTGTTTGCCGGAGCCGGAACCGGATAATCGCAAGTTAATATACAGGAGCAGGATGTTGTTTTTTTGCCGGAGCCGGATATCCGGTCGCACCCTGGTTCCTGGTCATGGTGCGACTGGATTTACAAGCATTCTACTAGAGCCGGTGAGCTAATATTCTGTTGAGTAGGTTTCCACAAATTAGCAAGTTCAATTATAGCAGACATTTATGGTTAATCGCTTGCACTATCCAGATATCGATTTCTTACCGGACCCGATATCCGATTGTATCCTGTTATAACATATATAACATATTTTCGCATGGAGACTGCAACAATGCAGTAGGTACACATTACATTGCTTAAAACAAAACATGTATTTTTAAAGTTCACATATATTCAACATATTTACAAACCACATGCTTGTTTAAACAAAATATATAAGTGTTTTAGCAGAAATATCTGAACTCGCTGGAAATGCCGCAAGAGATCACAAGCGGAAACGCATTATACCGCGACACATTATGTTGGCCGTTAGGCATGACGAAGAACTGGCATTCGTAAGTTGAATTTAGTGATGGTTCTACGATACTGTTTTCTGAAATATTCACGACATTATGAACTCGAAGAAATTCGCCATCTCGTCGATATATAATAATTTTGACATTTTTATGGTTATTTTTTGTCTTTAGTTTTACTTACGTATGTCCGACATGATAATCTATAGTTTGGTTATCATCATGATTCATTCTATTGATAAATGATTCTATAACTATTTAGTAGGCTAATTGGAGTTTTGAATATTTTATGCAATCATATAATGAGATGCTAGTAATTTCTTTCGGACTAAGTAATTGGCAATTGCAATACATTTTTAACTTTATGACGTCTTTCAGCTCTGTAAACGTGCTACTTTTGCAAACTCTGGAGTGATTCCAAATGTTCAAGCTGCTCTGTTGCCCAAAAGAACTCAAAATTACTTGTAAGTGAAACATTGTGTTGACAAACGGCTCGAGGTGCAAATGGAATTTTTTCTAGTTTGCATTTCGTCTGAAATTCAGTTACGCTTTCGATTTGCGCTTGTTTTAAAGCATCGCTTTAAACACAATATTAGTTTGTTTATTGGAAATGCAAAAATTTATTGATACAGATTTGTGATGCAAGATGTATCGCTTCAGCAACGTAAACTGGTGCATTGCAGTCATACTGAGGCTAGAGTCGTTGGGGTGAAAATAACCGTTGAATGCTTGTTTTCTAGCATCGCTTTAACGCTATATAAGTTTGTTATTGAAAATGTAGAAATTTGTAGATACAGATTTGTGATGCAAGATGTGCCGCTTCAGCAAGGTAGACTTGTGCATTGCACTCATACTGAGACTAGAACAGTTGGGGTTAAACCAATCGTTGAGTTGAACTAAATCGGTTTGTAAACCATAAACCAAGCGTTTGATTGAAACCAACCGTTGGTGTGAACCAGCCGCTGGGACGAAACCAACCGTTAATTTAATCTGAAACCAACCACTAGAGTGAAACCAACCGTTGGGGTAAAACAAATCGTTGAGGTAAAATCAACCGTTTTGTTGAAACTAGGGATGTGACGATTAATCGGCATCGGTAATAATCGGCACTTTTCGGGAGTATCGGCATCGGCACTGCAAAAAAATTGCCGATTCTTTGCCGATACTTTTTGCACATAACAGTCGGTTGCAATGCTATCAGTTTCATTCCTGGGCGCACAACAGTGTGTCTGCTCAGGAAAATTGTTATCTCTCTTGCGTTTCTGTTTGAAAAAATTAATTGAAATTAACCGTTCTTATGAAATTATAATCGTTTATGATGGTTAGCGTTTAAGCCTTCATATAATAACGTAATGTAGTATTCTATCTGCTTATTAAGCATGGTGTACTAAAGTTGGAGTCGGCATCGGTTCGGCATCGGCAAAAACCTATTTTTGGGGTGCAAGCAACCATTGAGGTGAAGCCTATCGTTGCGCTGATGCCAACTGTTGATATTAAATCAACTTTTTTGGCGAAATCAATGGTTGATGTAAAACCAATCATTCAGCTGAGAGCGACCGCTAATATGAAACCAGCCGTTTGGTTGAAAGCAATTGTTGTGTTGTAAGCCATCGTTGGGGTGAAATCAATTCTTGGGTTAAAAGCAATTAGTTCTGCAACTAACCGTTGGAGTGAAAACAACTGCTGGGGTGTTTAGATGAAACGGACCATTGGGGTGAAACCAGCCGCTTTAGTAAAACCAACCTTTGGGACGAAACGCATTGTTGCTGTGCAACCAACCGCTAGGGTGAAATTAACCGTTGGGATTATGTAGTCATTGAATTGAAATCAACTGCTGGAATGAAATCAAGCGTTGGAGTGAAACCAACCGCTGGAATGAAATCAAGCGTTCGGGTGAAACCCAATACTAGAGTAGAACCATCGCTAGGGTGAAGCCAACCGTTTTGGTGAACTTAACCACTAGATTGAAAGCAACCGCTAGAGTGACAGCGATCGTTGTTGTGAAACCGATCTTTGTCGAAAACCAGATCGTTGCGGTGAAACCAACCGTTGGAGGGAAACCAGTCGCTAGAGTAAAACATCGGGGTTTACAGAAGAAACCATGTGTGGGAACAGTTTAGCGGATGTGTAAAGTTTAAATATGTTGTGCATTACGCATGTCTGAAACCTCAGGACAGGAGATTGTTAAAAGAATTATTGAAACGAATTTAAAAAAGTTGTACAAGAAGTTTTTTATAAGGAAGAAACTGAGTTATCCAAGGAATGTCGAATGTATGAAAATTGCATAGCTAACGAGTAAAAAGCGCTGAACCATAAAGAAGAAATTTCGTGCATTTTTTCAAAGCATCTTTGAACCATAACTTCCGAAACACACTTGTTTGGCACATTTTTTGGTAAATATACCTACCTAGTTGCATGACAGTGTGCTAACTTTGAACTTAACATCTCTGATATTACTAGAGTACCACCATAAACAGAAAGTCTACACTTGATATGCGCGAACCATATATAAACACTATCGTGTTCCTATGATTAATGATAGTTTATTAGCGAAAGACGAAGATAATCGGACGTTTTTCCCGAATATGGATTGTTTTTCTGCTCAGTAAAGTTTCATCTTGCTTCATTGTTTTTCTGCTCAGTATAGTTTCATTTTGCTTCCTGCAAACACTGCTTCGTCATAATGTGCGTTATATAACTTGCTTTCTGTTAATCATAGTTTCTGTGGGAACCAAGCATGCTCTATGGTGTGCGCTGCAGTTTTAACTCCTCATAAACACAACGCAGCTTTTTCTTACTGTAATCAACACTTAGCCATGTTATATTTTCGTAAATTTGTTCCCTTTGCTGGATGTGTGTCAATGTTTATATATATTAAAATTTATTATTACTTATAACAATGCAGGTATGACTATTACAAAGAAATCAGGTGTTTTAGGGCGAAAGCTGCTGGTGACAAAGTCCCAATCGTTAGATCTGGCACTAAGGTATGTTGTAGTCTCCGATAAAGAGATGCTCAGATGCTAAGGTTAAGAGGTATATATAGATGTAGCTGGTATTAGAGTACACATTAGAAATTTTTCGACAAACTAACAGAATGGTGGCAACCTAAGTGCAACCGGAATTCGGGTTCCGATATGGAAGTCCGGTAAACATTACTTTGACTTTTAAAAGTTAAAGTTTAACTTTTTTATTTTAATTTAGTTAGATAAAATTTAGTAGTAAAACGTTGTATGTTAACATATTATATATTCGATGACAAGTGCGGAAAAATCTTGTGGTGGTCGTGGTAATTTTTAGATAAAATTGTGTTGGAAAATGTTTTCGGTGAAAGTTATTTGTCACTATCCGGTTCCGGTAAAAAATCCAGTATTATTTTTACTTCTATTTACGGTATTTTCAAATTCCTGTTGCACGTTACTGACAGCGTGTCTTAATTTATACATTAATATATAGTTGGTATCTATATATGTATAGACACGATATTTTTAATTTTACATGACCTAAGTAAAGAACTAACTCTGATTCGAAGTATAAACGTTTGAGTTTTGCAGATTTTAAATTCTAAATTTTGGCTCGATTTGAGGTTTTTTGATATTATTTCGCTTCAACATTAGTTAGTTCAAACTGTCTCATTTTAGGCCAAGCCGAAAGCTACTGTGAGACCACAACCACAGAAAGCAAATAAAAAAGGCGCAGCCAATATTACAATTCTTGGTGAAAAAATATTGCATCTTGGCCAAAAGCTTACGATCGTCTCGGCAGACATAGTTAGTGTTGTGGCTGATGCGATTGTACATCCAACAAACAGAAGTTTCAATCTAGGCGGACAGATCGGTAAGTTTTCATTTTCTGGTGATTTTCAACTAAAGTGTGCTGATTAGAGCCTAGAACCCTGGAACGATTCCTGTGCTTTATGGAAAGCTACGCCTCTAATAATAAGACAAAACTGTTATCAATATATATCAGTGTATATAAAATAACATGTTTATGTATTATTAGTTGAAGATCGTGGCATGTTAGTACGTGAGATTGTAGATTTCTGAACCACTGTTCAGGAGGGTTTTTAACAAAATTAAGTATTTCTGTGTTTCTTTACGTTAAGTTGACACGCGGTTTAATAGTCTTTTTATTTTTAGGATCACAGCTTTCAAAGGTTGGTGGACAGCCGTTCCGGAACAACGTTAATCAACTTCATAACACTATTGGTGGCTTGGGCGATTTCCAAGGTTAGAGTTTTAACTATTTATTCATTATGTAATGGTTTTGTTTGTTTTGTGACTTGAACTCCGGCAAACCGTTTCAAGCACTGGTTAAGCGTAAACTTTCGAACTCAATTGCACTCCCAAGCAAAATTTTACTCCCAGTTCAAGCCCTCAATCAAAATTTTACCCCCAGTTCAGTCGCCAATCAAAGTTTTACCCACAGTTCAGCATTAACTAATATTTTTGGGCTTCGAAAATACACTTTTTTGCAGGGCGAAACCGAACCAACTATTTGACAGAATCCAAATCCATTACAATTTTTCCGAATCCGAATCTTGACTTTGAAAAATTCCTTCATTTTCATTTTAACTTATTGTATAAAATTCTGTAGCAGTTTGACATGCCTTGTTAATAAACCTAATCTTATACAGACAATAGAAACTTGTGAGTTTTGTAGTATTGAAACCTAAATTTATTGAAACATGGATTGGGGGTTGAGCCGCAAGTACTAAAGGTATTCGAAAAAAGATTCGCTGTTTTATAATTTCAACTCTATCTCAGAAACGCAAATCGTTGTTTTGAAAACCTTCTGGATTCGGTTTTGTTGAAACCGTATCCGATTACGAACCTTCAATTTTGCCGTTTCTGAAACCGAATCTGAACTTTTGTTGTCACCCTGCTTTTTGGTATTGTGAATAGTGTGTTTATAAGTTAAATACAAGAGATCCAGCATGCTTAAGAACGATTTAAAAATCGGTAATTTTGAGGGAGAAAATTACAACATGTGTTCTCGGTTGAAACAACCCTCACTCCGAAGGGAGCGAGCGAATACCCGGCTATAAAGTGCGGTATAGTTTGCAGCTTTTTGCGTTTGCACGTTAGCCATCTTCCTTTGACTTATTGAAGTTTGTATTCTGCAAAAACAGATCGTACTGAGTTACTACTATCGCTGTCAATGTATGTTTTGTTACAGCCGCGATGTGCCCTGGTGCGAATTTTGCTTCGCCATGTGTTATTCACTGTAATGGTCCGTCGTGGAGTGGGACTGACTCATTGGTTGACTTAGAAACTACTGTTAAAAATTGTCTGAAACTCGCTGACGCAGAAAATTTTTCGTCAATTTGTTTTCCTTCGATCGGCAGTGGAACGTGAGTTTTTGCAGCTTGAAAATTTTCAACTGAAATTCCGGAATGTGTTGTCGTATTGTATATATGGTAACTTTACTAGGTTTTTGTGTTAGGCTGTTAAAATAGGTTTTTGAAGTCGTTGTTTGTGTTGTGGTTTTTTTTTCAAAGATTTCAAGTTTTGCACAGTGTTTCTGCTCGTTTCATCTCTTCTGAGTAGGTAGCTGTTTGGTGATTTGCAAAAATCTTGTCAGTGCTTGCTTCCGGGGAAAAACATGACGGGTGAATTGCTAAAAGTTTAATAGCTAAACTTTTAATTAAATGATCTGTATTTAACCGTTTACTATTATTTGTTACAGGGCTGGGTTTCCAAAACAACCCGCTGCTCAAACGATACTGCGAGCGATTTCACATTATTTCAAGCAAACAATGAGTTCATCAATCAAACATGTCTATTTTGATTTGTTCGATCAGGACAGCGTTAACGTATGGACTACGGAATTGTCTAAATTGGAAATGGAGTATTTATGAGTTGAAGAGTATATTTATTTATATATGAGTTAAATTATATATATTGCCTGGGTTGCAAAAACCATAGCCTTTGCTGACCTTTTGCTTTGGTCAACTTGGCTTTTATAAGTGTTTAAATCTACTTTCTTTTCGGCTGGTTATTTTTTAATTCTCCCGCATAAAAACTAGTTGAATCTATGGTTCGTTATATTGTTACAACATAGATAGCATAATGAAGTATAGATTTCAGACGTTAATTGTGGGCGTATATAATCGTATTGGTAACTTTGCAACCTAGTCACTTGCCACTAATTGCAAATAAATTTTAAATTTTGTAATGTTGATTTACGTTGTATATTTATGCTGTGTATTTCGCTTTGGAATGTAGAGATTGTCTGTCTTTGGGTTTGGTACCGGGTGTTGGCAAAATTTCAAATGTTGCAATGTTTTATTAGCGTTTGCTGTGCAGGTAGGTTTGAATATTAATTGGTATAGTTGCAAAAACGCGGCAAAACATAAGTATAATATTTATTACTACACATATTTGCCTTGTGGTTTTGATGGATTATTTTACATGATTGAACGGAGTTTTTGTTATGAAATCCAGAATATGTTCGGAAGTCTTCTACAGTTAAAAGCGCAAATTATATAAACTGAACAATATCGTTTCGTAGTTCAGTCAATTTTTACGGCGTATGCTGTACGTTTTACGAGCCAACATTTAAAGTACACAACGGAACGTATATACGGTATTTAGTTCACACAGTATATCGTCGGTAAATTAAAGCGATTCGCGTTGGCTTTTGAATAAGTATTCCGAGAATCCTTTTGATTAATGTGAATTTGTTGTACACGGTAGTATAGTTATTTGGTTGCAAATTTTTACATAGCTCTGATGTCAAGTTTAACTGTATGTATGTTAGGGAACTTTATATTTATTATTTATACAGTGTGCATTGTTATGTTTGGGTCCGAATACTGATTGAGCACCTTTAAAGTGAGCGCAGTGTAGTATATTATCAAGATGAAATGTGTTGCAAATTGAACGCCGCTAGTTTAAGAAATCGACGTCCTGCTGCTAACTGCAAATGTTCGTAAGGCCGAGTTATGGTAACGCTACAGTTTTGACTATTGCGATACATTTTGGCACCGTGCGGCATCGTACGCGAATTATCGAAAGAGTTTTTGACTTATGGTGCAGTTGAACACCGTATAGTGCCGAAGAACATGTATAGCGCCACTTTTGTATTGTTTGGCATACGTAATAGAAACTCATCGAGCATCCGGCACTTGCATAATTTACAATTTTAATTTATTGATAATGAATTTCAAACATTAAACATTTTGTGAATTCACCCAGACTTGACAGTCCCGTTGATTTAGTATGGAACCTGTTCATTGTGTATTATCATTAACGTTTTGAACTGTGATGTTTTCATGTGGATGTTTTTTTGTTTGTATGACGTTTTGTAGTTGAAATTTTAGCATTTATGTTGCACTAGATTGTTTATATTAATTTTTATTTTTTTCTGTCCGTTTAGTGCTTTGCGTGAATCGTATTTAATGTAATATTGTGGGATTATTGCTGATCTGTTATTCTGGCAGACTATTTTTCGAAGCAGTTTAAATTGCTATAAGTTTTGTGTTCTGAAAATAACAAAACACAAACAGGCGCTCTTGTGCACTTTTCACAGTGTAAATTTAACCCTAAACCTAAGTTATTCCAATTCTCAAATCTAAAATTTCGAAATTTGTGGACGAAGTTTACTACAGCCCATAATTACTTTTAAATTTATTAAAAGTTTTGTTATATATTAATCATTCTCTGACTTATGTTATATAGGTGGTATTCTGCAAATAACGTTGCCTTCATTGAGACTAAATGTAAATTCAGAGAACGAGATCAATTTTAGAAATTTAATGATCATGCTATTGCTTTTACAGTACGCTCGAAAGTATAATTTGCGCTTGGTTGCTGCATGATTTTTATGCTTACAACAATTTTTTCTTGCTTGTTCAAAACATGATTCCCGCATGCTCTGGTACTTATATTATTACGTCTTAGATTTTCAGTTGTAGCTTAGTCCACGAGAATTATATTTAGTGTCGTGTAGTTGTCACCTATAGTGGTTTACCTGATGCACTGTATTTTGCTTATCTTTCTCACTGTATTTTGTTTATCTTTCTATGAGAATATTGCTAGTTTTTATGCATCAGTGTGTTGGTAAAATATTTTATTGTACTGGGTCAGAGTATGATTATTTTACGACCGAATTTGTGTGAGAAATCGAACTCTTGCTCTCAGATTGCCGAAGCCTGAGGTGAAACGAAATTACAATAATTTGTAGTTGCTGTTAAAAATTTGTTTCGAAAACTACCCGTACAACTCAAACGCTCTGCGCGGACCCAACTTTTATAAAGAGATAAAACATTTCAGTACCGAACTTGGTAAAACCTTTCCAAAATTCTACCATAGCCGGTAGTGGATTTTCCAAAGGATTCAGAGACAGACCCATAATCGTACATGTCTTCTACGCCTTTGTTTTTAAGTCAAAATAGATAGATGTATACAATTGGTTAAAAAATCTAGGATGGTTTTTTACACAAGGTTGAGATAAATTGTATCGAAAAAGCCTCTCGGTTTTGTAGCCTATGTAAAGATCAGGGGCGGAACGTCTTTTGCTATGTTGCAAAACAGTAAGGTACTGCTGTAACAGCCTTGTTCTATACATAGGCCGGTTTTGTAGATGTCTTTGAAATGTTTGTTTAAAAGGGTCTTTTTGTTTTTGTGCTAGTTGAAGGCACATTTCTTGGTTTTATTTGCATCAGCTGGCCGACAGCACTATTGTGGAGCTTGCTTTGCATACATACTTTGGAAATTTATGGTGGGAATTTATTAGCTCCTGGTTTTTGTCTCGCTAAATTGCCGCTACAGTTGTGGGTCATTCAAGAGCGTTTTTATGCACATTATGCCAGACAGTTGTGTTTAGTTGTTTTGGAGCGATAGTAGTTGTGAAAAGGAAACCCATTCGGGTTACAGCATAGATCTATGGCGCATTATATTTTTGTTGGTCAAAATTGAATTATTGATAAATACTGTTTCCGATTTACGTTTTGTGGAATTTTGCAGTGTCAGTGACACTTGCGGTCTGCTAGTTTAAAAAATGAGATCGTGTTCCGAAATCCGGAATTTATAAAAGGTCTCAGATACGAGAAAACAGAGACAAAGTCCTGGAATTCAATTTTCGGGCAAACTAGGGAGAGTGTAGAACACTGTTTACTATTCGAATACTGGCTTTCTGATCGAAGCATATAAACTTAAAACCGTTCGGACATAAACTTCAAAACTTTTCGTAACACTTTAATTGAAACCAACGCGAACCCTTGTACACTGCAAAAAATGGTGAGCCAAAGTGACTTCTCTGAAATAGGCTTTTCACTGAGTCAAGCTCGACTCCGCGAGAGTCAAATTCAACTCACTGGCACTGGGGTAGTCTAAAATTTGATTCAGTATGTGCAGTCCGGGAAAGCGTATTTCGAAGAGAGTCAATTTGACTCACGATTTTTTGCAGTGCATTAATAGTCGTGCGTGCGATGTGGAATCACGGTTTGTCCCATGCTGACTCGACATAAACGTTAAAATTCGGGCTCTATATCGGGTCGACAAAACTCGAATGTTATATGACATTAGCTTTACGAACCGCCGCTCTCAAATGATCAATGTGTACAAGGGTCGGTATGTCACGTGATACTGTGGGCATGGTGCTACCGAAATTGTTCCGGTAAAAAATCCGGTATTTTTTCACCGGAATTTTACGGTATATTTTCGGTATTGAAAATTTTTTCTCATTACAAAATTTAAGAAAAATTGACATATTATTGTAACTTATTCTTCTATAACTGTCTCAGTGTGCATTGCCAAAATTTTCAATTTGTGTCATATTTACTTTATAATTGATCATTTGTTTCCAGCTGCATTTGTTTCAAGAGTTTGGCATTCTAAATGGTGTGTTTACACTGTTAAAAACGATAAAATAGCGTTAAAAATTAGTTTTCCGATAACATGAATTTTCGTTTTCCGGTCCCGGTATTTTTTTAACTTTCCGTTTCCGGTATTGTATAATTTTTGTTGCACCCTGACTGTATGGGTTGTGGGACATTTATGTGAATATCATACCTATGATATTCCAAAAATTCAACGGATACTATATGATATTCGGCGGGACAGTATAATCTTTAGGTGCCAAAATGAATGGAAAATCGGATGGCAATGGCACAGATGTGCTTTAAATACCAAATAGACGCCTGCAAATCGTTTCCGACACAAAATCGCTTAGAAGCACAAACTTCATATTTCAGAAATTCAGATGTTAAATTCTAGTATATGATATTCAACAGGACAAATTAGGTATGCTACCTCATACATGCAGACATTGATTGTTGAAGAACAAAAAGGTGACGTACACATAAATAACAGACAAATACGAATTTTTTATACGATATGGGATCTTACAGACAAAATGTTACTCAATAGTCCAATAGGGACAAAACATATCCCGAGCTTCCCCGGTTGAACGTGAACTTATAGCAAAACTATCAATTTGGGGTGCAAAATCACTTTGTTGAACAACGTGATACGTTTTGAGTTAATTTAGAGCAAATCATTTTAAAAGCAGGTTGAGGTTGTTTTAAGTATTGTTTAAAAGTGATAACTGAAAGTTCCTTTATCAGTAACAAAATTTTTTAAAAATGTCGAAAGGCATTCTGGTATCCGGCGGATATACGGATATATTTCTTCGATATTTTTACATCCAGATATCTGGCATCCGGCGCCCATAGCAATAACATATGCAGTTTAGAGAAACGATGAAAAATTACGATTCTGATTGTGCATTATGTACCTGTAATCGGATTGGAATCGGAACTGGATTTCAATCAGAATTCTATCGGAATAAAATTCCATTTACACCCTGATTTGTAATGAATAAAATCGTTCTGATTATAACTTAATAGATTGAACCAATTTTGATGTAAAAAACCGGAAATATCATGGGTAGGAATTTTCAGCACTATCCCATCCCAAACGAAATTCTTCTGTGGTTTCTCACCGGGATTCCCATGGGGATCCCCATTTTACCCCGCTCATTTTCCTGTGTGCTGATAAGTCATTTTAGGGTCTTCTAACACACCACGATTATGTATCATTAGAGACCGGACTGAAGCTGTTGAAAAATCGTCTATGTCGGTCTAGTCTGCTTAATTGTTATTTACCACTTTTTTGGGCATAGTTTAGTTCCTTGTAACATTTGAGACTCAGCGACAGATAACTGGATTGATCTACGTTACGCAAAGTTCGTTTAATATCAATTTGTGGGTCGTTTATAACAGCTGATACCTTTTGGGTTTTTGGTGTATCAAAACTCTGAAAACAATTTAATAGAAAACGCTTCAATTACCATCTTTAAACAATACAGGTCATAAAATGCCTTTCTTTGATATGATTCACAGTAAATTAGTCAAATTTTCCGAACTGTGTTTCATTGTTCCTTATTTTCTAACTTGGTTCACCGAAATAAAGAGTCCGCAAATATTTGAAGTAAATAGAAACCGATTCAGTCTGTAACTTACCTTTGTAAATATTTACGACCGTTAAAATGTAGTTTTACGAACTGGTTGTTCTGTGTTATTTGTTTTACAGATGTTTTGATTGTATTTGTAGGCCGTAGACGTTTTGTCGTCAGCTGAAATTTTTTATTTTATTCATACCGATAGTCGGACTGTGTGCAGGGCTATAGAAATGGGTTACATATCCGACTACAGGAGGTTTAAAAGTATACAGGGGGCGAATGGATTAGATATTAATTGACCCGATACCGAAACTGGATACGAATACAGAATTTTTTGCCGGAAGAGCAACCGGATATTGTATGTGTTATAATATATTTTCTCGCTGTATTGTTTAGCGTGCTCAAGGTTTTCGTCTGTTATAAAAGGTTCATAATTGCTGCTGATGAACTGAAATTATTTAATGCCAAAGTGCGTTTAACAATCGCTCGCTTTTACAAGGTAGAAGTAGCTGAAAAAGTACGAAAACTTAAACTTCTTCGCTTGCCCAGAACTGGAAACGCAGCAAGGTATTAAAGACGCTCACTTGCAAAAAGCAGTTTTATGATATTGGGCACCGCAACCATAAATATTCGTTATCCGTACGGATATCAGTTTTTGCCAAATATTTAACCGGAACCGGATATCCGGTCGCACACGGGGAGCATATAGCAGTGTTTCTTCGTATATGCTCGTGTTCTTGTTAGCTACAACTTGAAATCGGAATGATGATAACCGCTTGGGCACAGGCGGAACCGGGAAGAGTCCGCCCCTTCTGCCAGAGGGCAACAAAAAATTGGTTGTTGGCTTCTCGCTTGCACTGCTTGCAAGGAGGTTTCTTTCACTACATCGTGCGATTCCCCGTAAATTGTCCCCCGTAAATCCCAACGTAACTCCCCCGCTAATTTCCCTGTCTTCAAATTGTTCCCCCCTCAAAATTCTGGATGCGCCACTGCCAACGCCCCGCTTTCGACCAAGGCCGAGGCAACGCCTGGCGACGCTCCACCGGACAAGTCACTGAGGTACAATCTATTGAGGCCCCCTGCTGATCTTCATAGACTCTTTATGGTTCAACGATTGCCCCAATGTTGGTTTCCGAGTCATTTGCATTGTTTTTCGAGACTCAATCCATGATATAAACACTCCAATGCTTATATGTAGTTGAAAGAAAAATTACGCACTGTAACAGAATAGATACTTTTTATAAGCGTCCTAGCCTTTGAAACGGTCATTCTTTCAATCGATCTAAGTGAAGTCCTCTAAAGTTACGAGTTCCCCAGTGGGGTGCGAACTACTGCTCTGCTTTTGGCTCATGTAGAACTTTCATTGGACATCCCGGTAATTTCGGCAGTTGCATTTTTATAAATTCCGTTATAATTTTTATCGTCTAATTTTGGTTGCGTTCTGGCACCGGCAAAATTATTTATCTCCTGCTTGAGCATTTATCTCTTGCTGCAACCTGATCTCAACTAAACGATTTTACTAAAAACATTCGTGGTTTGAAAATTAAATTTTCACATTTTTTGTTCCAAAGGTCTAATGGATTCTCGTGCTTTTTCACCAATATGGTTCGGTGAGCTTCAAGGGGCGGTAACATCAGTCGTTTTATATGACGGCAATTTCGTACCAAGTATATGAATTGGGACGCAGCATCCTGCCAGTTCCGCGCCATTGGTTTTCACCTAAAAGTAAACTTAGGGGCCTTTAGCAGTGACAGATCTAAATTTCTTGGTGGGATACATGAAGTTGACCTAGCTCACCTAGTTGGCTCCGAGGCGAATTTGTGAGTTCTCTTTCAGGTCCTCTAAATTTTGGCGGGCGGGTACTGGATCAGGCCTAATCGTAATTATATGACGCACTTCCGATTCTGAACTGACGCACTTCCGATTCTGAACGAGGGGCCGGAGCCCTCCCGGCCCCCTGACGGTACATCCTTGCTGGGCTTCTCGCTTTTCTTCTATTTTTGGGCTATTATATCCGAAGGAACTTCGATTAAGCTCAGGGTGGATTACGACGTCTGCAGCTGTCATCAAAGCAGATTTTATAACATTCGTTAATTTACACAGCACAATGTATATATATACCTACGCTCTTATGGTTTTATAAATCATACATAGTTTTGCGTGTTCGTTGATTTTTATACCAGCATTTCGGCCCATGTGAAGATCATGAGCGGAACGTTTTTCTACCGGACAGCATTAGAGTAAGATTACGCTTTAGACTAATTTTTGGTGTAGTATTAGGTTTAGGCTTCGGTATAAGCTCATTCCGGCTCTTTTCTATACATTAGCCGCAATTTCCATTCTAATTTTAATTTCTACATTGGAGTGTTATTGTTTTAAATTTTTTTTTGCTATTTAATTAGATTGCTTTTAAAACAGCCGTGGGGAATCGCAACATTCGGATTTCTAGGAAATAGACAATTTTAAAAAGGTTATATGGTTTGAAATCTTGTAACTTTAGCGTAAACAGTATAGTCATTGAAATTTAACTGATTTTTAAGCTTAAACTTCCATTGAAAAACTTGCCTTTCTAGCCAATTTACTTCTGGAATATCTGTCTCAATAAAGTTACGCTGAAAACGTGGATCAATACGTGTAAAACTTACATTTCACGGAGTTGTTAAAATTTTATGGGTGATTTTTGCTTTTCTGAAACTATCGCGAGAATGTATTTATCGTACGTTTTGGCTGATAATATTGAAATTGACGCTTTGTTGAAAGTTTTGTTATATATTAAGTTGTTACGCATCCACAATCCGTAGTATTTTTGTTCAACTTGTAACAAATATTTAGTGTAGCGTACTTTTACTCGAATAATATTCATTAAAGCTTCTCTTTAAGATACCAATTAAAGGTTCCCCTTATATAGTTGCATCGAGAACTTTTCGTTATCGGAGCCAAAAAATTCCAGAATTGACTCCGCTACCAGTATGAAAGTTTATTTCAGCCTACTATGCTTTATTGGGCAAATATTAAATAAGATTTCTTTGAAAATATAAACACCTTATAACACTTTTAGTACAAGGTATAGCTGACTACGATGCTAGCATAGTTTGATTTCGTTTTTCACATTAACCTTTTTTCAAGCCCTTGTCTTTAGGATGAGACATCGTCTGAAACGTAGTCGTTTTGTAAACTGACATATTTTAAATGCGTTATTAAAGGTTCCACTCAGTAGCGAAGGCATTCTTAGCATTTATACGTCAACAGAGCAACGCAGTCTCAAAATTTGCGAGTACCTGACATTACCGTCGTAGAAGAAGTCGCTTGAAGTGGAAGATTTTTTGCTTTATGCGTTTTTAAGCAAGACTTTATTTTGTATAGAATATTTTAGCGTTATCCAGTTTCCGCCCTGCTAGCTTAAACTAATACTGTAGTGACCCGAATAAGAGGGGGGACTGATATTTATTTGGCCTCTCTGGAGGATACGCCCTCTGTTATTCGGTTACAGACTGTTATTTATGTTTAACACACTCTCCGCCATGCTTCGTTACTGATATTTCCGGTACTGCAACTATCCGATGAATTAATCGTTTATTTGTCTTGTGTCAATAGCTTGTGCGATCATGCAAGGTTACTTAGGAATGTACTCTCAAAATTTAAGTGCGCTTTAAAGTTTCGAGCTCAAATTATTTGGTCCTGGAGTCATTTATGCGCTACAATTATGAATAATTGATGTTTATGGACTCTAACACTGCAAAAAAATGGTGAGTCAAATTGACTCTCTCCGAAATAGGCTTTACGGACTACACAAACTGAGTCAAATTCAACTATGCAAGAGTCAAACGTGTGACTCAGTGAGTGAATTTGACTCTGGCGAAGTCGAATTTGAGTCAGTTTCTGTAGTCCCGTAGAGCCTATTTCGGAGAGTCAATTTGACTCACCATTTTTTGCAGTGTAGGGATTAGGGACTCAATCCGCTTACGGACTTTTAAAAAGGATACGGACTCCTATTGATTTGGACTCAAAATTGGGACCCCCTCTTATTACCTCACACCCTCGTATTCGAGCCACTAGAGTAGATGAAAATGAAAATGGACAGAAAGTTATTTTTCATAATAAAAAGATTATTCGTAAATAGAGTATAATAATTGAAAATACGGTATAGGAGATATGAAAAAAGCATTCAGCCAGAGGCGTGGTCATAGCAAAATTTGAGTAAGAGCTGTTACGATCAACAAAGATTTTAGAAACGAAGGATCTTCGTTTGGCCAAATACAAACATTTCTTAAATCCGTGCAGGAAAATCCCAAAAGGATTTGTGTCCTAATTCTGCGCCTACGGACTTGACTACACTGACAGGATTTTACACTGTTATAAACTTTAACGAAGTATAAAGACACTATTTGTTTGCGCAGACTTAAAATATATTGAAATGGTTACCGTTTTGGGTTTTACTTGCGATATAGCGAAAATGGCCACTGTTAATACTTTATGATGCGTATAACAGTAGATTAAGCGTATTCCTAAGCCTAAGCCTCAGCGTTGCAAAAGCTAATTCCAAAGCCTAAAGCAAGGCTAAACAAAAAATGTAGTCTAGAATGTAAGCCTACTTTTTAGAGACTCACCAGAAACCTGGACGCCCCTTAAAGTAATATGGGCCGCGAAAACTGTGCCTCGATAAAATATTTTTGACAAAATGTGTTAGATACGTAAAACTAGCTAAGCTAAAATTAATTATTAATTTTGCAGTAATTCGGTGCTTAATAGGTTTAGGTATTTTAATTTAAGGATCCTAGTCAAGCCTGATTTACTGTTTGACTGACAGCCGTATTGCGTCATAAAACCGTGCCGAATGTATAGGATTTTTTAAATTACATTCGTTAAATCAGTATTTGATTTAACGACAAGAATCAAACGAATCTGGCTCACGTGAAAGCATGTGTAATTAAATTAGGTTAATTTTTGGCACTCGTTTTCATTGTGGTATTTGTTTAAGAATGAATAAATTATGCGTAACGATTTGTAGAGAAGCAATTGCCTGGTACCCGAATGGTAAATAAGCTCACATTATTTGTCCCGTTAAGTTCTTTGCTTATGGGTTATTGGTCTACTTTGAAAATATTTGCCTATCCAGGATACTGTCCCAAACTAGAGGAACCAAAGGGGGGGCGAGGGGCGTTCGCCCCCCGTTAGAATTTTTTTGCGTTAAAATGGTTAGGTCCCTCCTTACCTTACAATTTTTTCCCAGAGATTTTTTTCGTAAAAACGCAATTTTTCCCGCAGATTTTTTGTGATAGAATGGTAAGGTTCCTACCTTACGTTTTCCCCCTCAGAAAATTTTTGGTAATAAATTGATAAGGTCCCTACTTTGCAATTTTTACGTTTCATAACATTTGCCAGCTAGCCCCCCGTTAAAAATTTTTGGATCCGTTTCTGTGTCGCGGTAGAAAAACAACTTTTAAGTAGAAAGACTGGGACACAGCAGCTAACACAATTGAAAGATTACTGTTACATTAGTGCCAATTACTTTAAATTCAAAAATTATCACTCTCGAATCGGTCAAAAGTGTTAACTCTCACATGAATATAGTACATAAAATATAGAAACTGGTTTTATATGTGGCGAGTAGTTTAACCAAAAAATTCCAATGTATTCGTCTTGTTTCTTCGAGTTTCGTGTGAGGCAGCCTGAGATGATGTTATATTATAGAAAGATTTACTTTTTGCATATAATTTGACATTATTTTAATAATAAAATACCCATTTCATTCGATATGGTTCAAGTGGTATTTGAAGAAATAAAAACCATTGAAATGGTTGCTGATTCGCGTAAGCTATTGTACATAATTTTTATGTCGGTTGAGTTAATGTTGAACAAAATATATAATGAATCTGTTGCGAAAATATTAGTTAATTATCAAAATACACTAAAATTATATTTTCCGTCAGTCCTATTTCTTAACAACTGACACGATTTTATAACCACAAACAAACTATAATTACTACCTTTGAAGTTGTTCGATTTTAGCAAACGTTATATAATGAACCCTTTCTCACATGAATATTTTCTATCTCATCTGAGACCTACTTTTATGCTAGGATTCGAACTCCAATGAATGGAGTGGGAGGCGTTTACCAAATTCTTACTGATACTATTTACCATTTCCTGATATCGTTATTCAAGTTATAATTTTGACCGAAACTCAAAATATGCGAACGCGTACCGCCAAGTCATACGATACCAAGTCACCGTGAAATGCTCGTGTCATAACTTTTTAAAAAGTTGTTTAATTATTGTAGTCGAAAAGACCAAGAAACAAAGTTTGCATACGTTGCGTAAAGGGGAATCGTTGAAAATTCGCTGTTTATCGCCGGATTTGCAATCAGCTTCTCAAACCGAAACGGCAAATATCGACAATGAAAAACAACCATCGACTCGCGTTCGATTACTACGAAACGGCGTTAAAATATCACAAAGCACAAGATACGTGCAACAGAAATTTCGGTACGTTTAGAGCTTTTCTGCGAGACAAGTGTTGAGGTAAAGGTCATAAACGAAAAAAATTTTAAGGTATCGGGCGAACGAATACGTATGTCACAAATCGCTCTGCTATAATAGTGTTGAATTAGGGTCAGCGGAAATTTTCTGCTGAGATCGTGTTTAAAACGAGTAACCCTTTAGCTGTGACTCTTTTTGTGGCCAGAGTAACATTTATCACGCGAATGGCGTATTAAGTGCGTATTTTGGCAACATTTAACTCTTCGTTTACAACTCACTTCACTATATGACTACGTGTACTTGCACTGTTTTACTAACGAAACTGTATTTGTTTTAGGGATTCGACAGAGCTGCATATACCGTCATTTTCAAAAGCGGACGCTGCTACGTACACTTGTCGACCAAAACCGAAATCGCAAAATGCAACCAGTGTAGGATCGTTCTTGGTGCTTCAATTTGATGGTAATGTAGCATGATTTTTTGTTATTAAAAATAACAAAAACGGATAGTAAATTAACGTAACAGAACTTGAATGACAGCGAAAATTGATATCTGGTTTATAGCCTGGTTGTAGTCGAAAACACATGTTTGTTTAGTAAAGATGATCTGTTCAATTTGAATACATCACTGGGAAAACCAGTATTTACATGCTCAGTTATGAATGAAATTTTGAATATATTATAACCAATGTTTACCTTGATTTGAGCAGTAACGTTTGGCTCATGGACAATTCTAATAGTACACGTTAAGTGGACGGGTTCTCGGGAGGTGATTGTATAAACTATTTTTATCGTATGAGGGAAAAATGAGTATTACACTTTTGAAATTTCCTGTTAACTCGAAAAATGTATATTTGCGGCTTTTTGAGCGGCAGCAATAATCTATATCTTTGCCATTTGCCGATATTCGTCGCGTTCCTATACAACTGAAATTTTTCTTTGGTTTGGAACAATATTTTGTCAAGTTTTCTGAATAAGATCTTAAGGAAGCGCGACTAACGGTAAAGGAATTTTGCGTGGCTACTTGCGATTAAAAAACAAATTTCCGCGGGAAAACCACAGCGTTGGTAAACAAATTTTACTTACCCACTTACGCCTCTTTTCCGCGAGATACAAGTTTAGTTGTGTAAACGTGTTGATGCTTTAAGAAGTAGACCGCTGCAGAAAGAAATGAATTCACAAGACTGCAGTGTTAATTAAAATAATTTACAGATCAACTTCAACTACCAGCAGAGTATAATGAATGTAAAGACCTCCGCTTTAAAAATCATTACTGCTTGAACGGTGGCGCTTGCTTTATGGTCGGGCATGGATCTCAAATGACATACAATTGTTTGTAAGTATTGTTTTTTGCTTTTTTGGCTGTAACCCATCGTTACAAGGGTACATCTCTTGTCAAAATTTTGAACAAACTGTATAACCATTTACATTTTAAGTCAATCCCATCTCTTCTAATGCATATATCACCTATGACCAGTTAGCGATAGGTTTTCAAACAGACGAAGACATGCAGTTATGTGTCTGAATATGTGCGCCCAAGTACGCCATATGAAATTCGCTAAATGTGATTATTAATTTCAACGCTCACCATTCGCTGGTTCAAAAGATACATGACCTGCCGTAGCAACTGATGATTGGTACAACGCGCAATAATACGTGCATATAGGAGTTAAAGTGTTGAAACGTTTCGAAACCGCTTCTCAACATCCACTAAACTTGTACGAATACGTGGTTTTATATAATATTTAGTACTGTAAATTGTATTTTAGCTGCCCCACCGGATATTCTGGAGAAATATGTCAAGACAAATCGGTGGATACGGTTGATGTAGATTTTAGCAAACAATGGATTAGTATTGAACATTATCAAATTTCTACGTTTGTGTTATCCGTTGCAATATTCGTTCTGTTGTTTTCTCGGTTACTGAAGGATGTCGTTTCGTTTTATTGTTATAAACGCCGGTAGGTCAGAACATATGTTAAATAGTACTGGTCAACTTGGTTGCAACATTTGCACCGGACGCCGACGTCAAATACTGCAACGCGGCGGCTAAAAACCTTATAGAACAATGCACAAACTAAATCTGTACAATCATTTATTTTCAACTATAATAATTTAGTGTTTATTTGCATATGTATGTATATATAAAATCAGCTGGAACGGTGCCCAAAATACGTATATGTGGCGTTACAGATTTAACTATACAGATATATTCATGTGAGAAAATATCTTTCGTTCACCAGTTGGAATTGTAACCGCTCGACAAAATAAAAAGTTTAATTTTAAGACGTACAAGTGGATCATTTGCTTACAATAGTATAACATTCTAGCATTTCCTTAATACCATGCCAAATTTTAATTAACTTTCTAGACATAAGATACGATGTCTAGGCTTACACATTTTTAGTGCCGATCTTAGCAGCACAAACACATTAATTGAAAGGCCTCCAACGTTAGGGGTTCCAAAAATCGGAAGTTTCTCATGTAATTTATTATAAAACTATGTCAAGCTTCTTGCTTACAAGATATCATCAATTAAGAAACCAAAGTTGGGGCCATCACTTGGGAGACTGCGCTGCAAAAATGGTGAGTCAAACCGACTGTTTCCGAAATAGACTTTTCCGGACTACACAAACTGAGTCAAATTCGAGTCCGCCAGAGGCAAATTTGACTCAGCCAAGCCGCTCAGTGAGTTGAATTTGACTCTGGCGGAGTGGAATTTGACTCAGTTTGCGTAGTCACGAAAAACCTATTTCGAAGAGCGTTAACTTGATTCACCATTTTTGCAGTGTGAAGATGTGCCCCAAACATTTGAAAATTCTTGTATCTAGTACAAATAAAGTGTCTACTTGGTTAGCTCGTTCCACTAGTGACGTTTTATATCATGGCTATGGCAACCGCTGTTGTACTACAATTTCACCAAAGATGTTCTAAAAGTATTTTCCTGAAGCAACGTACTTAAATCATTCAGAATGACGTATGTGAAAAGTCCAAATAACACGAAGTGGGTTGAAAAATATGTAAAACCTGTAACCGAATAGCAAGGGGCGGATTTCCTTTGGAGGAGCAAAATAAATATAACCACCGCTTATTTGAAGCTTATGTATAAAACAAATATGCATATATAGCATGGTTTACCGTTACTGCCTTCTACCACGTACAAATAAAACATCTATAAGTTTTTATGTCACTTATGGAAGCCCCAACGCCACTTGTTAAAACCGGTCTTGCAAATATTGGTTAGTTTGAAAAACTAGTCCTAGTTTATTGCATAACTTCACCTTCCTCATAGCGCATTTTTCTAAAATAGTTAACTTTTTACCGGAAACAGAAACGGATATAAAATTAAATCCAGGTTATAAGTATGATATTGCGGGACTGTTTCAAAGTAAATTTCCACAAGCTGTAGCGCTATATATGCCGTCTATTTTTTTAGTATGCACAATACAACAGATCCTTGGTTATCAACCTACTTTTGTTTCTTGTAAAATTGTAGCCAATCTGAACCGAAGCCGTTACAACAACAGTGCTGCTGTATGCAAACTTTACCAGCACCGGTTATAAACGTAGCAAATCCAAAATTAATGTCAAATGCCAAGTTTGGCCATACAAACTGTTTGGATGATGGACGAGATAACGATTTGTCGTTTAGTTTGCGTCAATTACAACAACTAACAATGTGTAATGGATTAAGCGTTGAATCGAATACGAGTGTAGATTCAACTCGTAAACCAACAGAAAACTGCCAGCGGCTAAAATTTAATAGAGTGAGTGGGTTACCGAGCCGGTGACAAATTGTTGTGTCTGAGTGAATTAAACACTAACGCAAGTTTTCAGTCGTATCATTATCGCCATTCCTATATCTAAATGTATGGCTCAATATATAAGTCTTTTTTGAGAAGCTTAAGCGGCTAAAATTTAATAGAGTGAGTGGGTTACCGAGCCGGTGACAAATTGTTGTGTCTGAGTGAATTAAACACTAACGCAAGTTTTCAGTCGTACCATTATCGCCATTCCTATATCTAAATATATGGCTCAATGTATAAGTCTTTTTTGAGAAGCTTAAGCGGCTAAAATTTAATAGAGTGAGTGGGTTACCGAGCCGGTGACAAATTGTTGTGTCTGAGTGAATTAAACACTAACGCAAGTTTTCAGTCGTACCATTATCGCCATTCCTATATCTAAATATATGGCTCAATGTATAAGTCTTTTTTGAGAAGCTTAAGCGGCTAAAATTTAATAGAGTGAGTGGGTTACCGAGCCGGTGACATATTGTTGTGTCTGGTGTTCTCGCGTTTTCGTCCCTTTCGCCTTCCTCATATCTAATATATGGCTCTATACGAACTATACTTTAGTCATTATGCCTGTGTATCGTATCAAGATTGGATATGGTGAAATGTATAGAAATCAGATCTTTTCATTGAGTGCGCGCAAAACTAAACTTTTAGCTTAAAATTTAGTGCAAAAATCGTGTCTGGCTTTTCACTTACTTCACTCATGAAGTTTCCGTCTGTATTTTCTTTGGTTGCTTAGAACATTGGTTTTCACCCATGTTTTCAAAATGATCCATTCAGTTATCACGCAGTTGAATATATTTACTATAGAAAACGTGTCCGAACTCTCGCTCGTTTCGTTCGCGAGGTTTCATTTAATTAATACATATGGGGCGCTAGTACGTGTGTCACCCATTCACTGGTCAAAGAATATTAAAGTATCTTTACAGCATGCATATGTCGCTGCCAACCGAAGGCAGAATTATTATCTGATAAAGCCGCGCGTTTTCTGACTGGTTACTTGATAGTCGTAATCTAGCTTGATTCCTCACAAGGCGTGCACTTGACGCAGAGTGAGAAAGAAATACACAGTATGGGCCAGTTCAAGTTGTAATTCCTCTGTGGACTTTCCCAATTCAGAATTGGGCTGAATTTTACGATTTGGTCTACGGCATATTAACCTGGAATAAGATAGCCTCACAGCTAAGTTTCTAGTTCGGTCAACTTCCAATCCAATCACCAAAAACACTAACACTATACTTGTATTTCCCATTAAATGTTGGTGGCTTTTCAAACTTTGCGCTCACAAGTATTTGCTTAGGATTTTACAGGCCAGAAAACTCGCGGTATCCGATCATGAATTAGAAGAACAAAGAAAACAGCTGGTTGGTTCGAATAATTATTCTGACAACGTTTATTTTAATACGCAAAGGTTGCGGTCGAAATCAAATTCAACAGATGGATAATAGCTGTTAAATGAAATGCTGTTAATATAATATGTAAATGTCTGATGATGAGGAACCCCAAAACGCTGGAAGTGCATCAGAAACGTTAATTTCGTAAATAAAAACAACCCAACAATTGTGCAAACCGTTTTGTATCTAATGTGAAGGTTGTTGCAGCTGCGGCTTGTATATGGGAGAAACTTGAACTTGCATACTTGCTGTTGCAACTGTTTGCAAATAAATTTCATTTGCAATTTCACCTTTAAAAATAAGTGCAAGCAATAGCGGCTCAGTACCTACAGAAATATTGCTCAGCTTTGTACAATGCTGCTAAAAATATTTGGACTTTTTTTACAAACTGTTCTTACTGATTTCATATCATTAATCAAGTATTGCAGCTGCAAGTTCTGTAAACGAATGTTACGTGAACAAAATTACAATGCTGTTAAAAATCGCAGCCCTAAATATATAAACTATGCGAGTGTTATATTTCTTCCCTGGCCTGATTCGATTTTCTTCTCAAGTTCACATTAAACTTCTTAATGGATTTATCAATGTTGGTTTTTTTTCGAGTTTTACTAGGGATCGCGAAGTTATTAAAGGTGCTTGATATTTGAATTTCTTCACCTATAGCTGAATGCCAAAACTATTGAATAAATCCAAACAGAAATGAACGTAAATTTTTTAATAAACCATTTAAGAAATGTGTTTGCCACATGTTACTTTTACTGCGTCCAGGTTTCTGGTTGGTCTGTAAAAGAGTAGGTTTAGTTTCTAGATTACACGTTTTTGGTTAATAGGCTTAGGCTTTTAGGTTTAGTTTTAGGCCTACGAACACATTTGCAACGCTTAGGCGTTGGTTTAGGGCTTAGGAATGCACTTCTACTTTTACGCCCCTAAAAGTAAAACATTGGCGGCTTTGTTTAACGTTATCAGAATAGAAGACAAATCAATGCCGTCATGGAATTTAAGGGGCGTATCGAGAGGGGGGCGGCCACTCCAATCCGAATCAGTTTGTGCGTCATAAATTTACGTCCCATGTAAAGAGTGAAGGTCAGGGGCGGAACTTTTCTCTGTGAGACTGCACTAAAGTAAGATTAAGCTTTAGACTTATTTTTTGCTTGGCTTAGGCTAAATAGGTTTAGGCTTAGGAATATGCTCATTCTTACGCTTAGGCTTAGGCTTAGGCTTAAGAAAATGTTTATAATACTGTTCCACCCCTGTTCTTTACATTGGCCTAACTGACAAATAATTACGCTTAGCTTCTCGCTCGCTTCGCTCGTGCAGTTAGTTTTTTAATTTTGGAAAAATTTTACCTGTGCCGCTGTTCAAAGGAAAGCTTCATAATCAAATTCCCCAACCTAATCAGCTCAAAACTAAATATAAAAAAGTTGTACAAAGCTTCACCGTTACACAAGTTCTTGACCGGGAGATTTCGGTTTGGTGTCCAAGCAGTTCATGAGCAAAGAAACGTTTTGAAACTTACAGAAACATTTAATACTGAAGCAATGCATCGCTGCTCACTTGCATCGCTCGGGAATTCTTCAAAACTCTCCCTAAACCATGACAACGAGCTTTTCCTCCTGTTTTAAGCTCCAAGGCAAAAACACCACGTCCACAAAGACCACAAACTCGAAGGGTACAACCGGAGGTCTGCCTCCGGCTCCGGCAGAAAATCGACGTCTTTGCCGGAAGTTCCGGCATTTTCGGTAGTAAAATTTTGGATAATATTGCAAAATTCTGTTCAGCGCATTTCGTTCTTATACTTTTGTCACAACTTTCGGGAAAAAATTTCCGAAGTTTCGCCTAAAATTAGCGTAGAACCAAACAACTTAACAACATATAGTAGATATTGGCTAAAATTAACTAATTAATCATCACTTTTACTACTTAATTTCGCGTCACCTCGCGCTCTGGCAAGTTTCGTTGACCTCCGGCACTGGTATATTTTAACCTCTTGTTGCACTCTTGAACTAAGCCTATTATATGTAGCTAAGTATTCGTTGCCAGTTGATCTTATCAAGGTAAAATAAATATAAAAGTTCGTATAAAAACCAGCAAAATTATGTGGCTAAACATTTAAATGTTGCATTTTTCAGGGTTTTGAGCCAAGAATGTTTCGAATATTTTCAGAAATTGTGCATTTATTCAAAACTCAAAGTTTTACAGTCAGTATTACGTAATGAACGGAACTAATTGTTTTTAAACAACAGTTGGTATACTGGTTTGGAATTTTCAAATAAGTGTAGGTACAATTTTAGATTACAACATTCCGCAATTACGTGTTTCATTTCAAGTTATGCTTTACCGATACAGACGTATATATGTTGTTAATTCAAAACCATGCCTGAAATTTCTCACAAATATAAGGTTTGTCACACTTAATTTGAAATTTAACACTTTGCTTTATAATATAAAAGATTAAGACATATATTTCTGAAATAGAAGACAGATTTATCTGAAATATATGACTCTAAGTTTGCTGGTTTTCCAAACATGGTCTTCAGAACAAATATTAAACCGGGACGCTGAATCTTAAATGGGATTTGGTATTTTAAGCACAGCTGTTCCTCTGCCGTTTGACTTTCCATTAAAATTTATTATTACCCGAAGATTACACTGTCATGCTGACTATTATATGACATTCGTTGTAATTTTGAAATATCACATGATAGGCCAATGTTACTTTAAGGGGCGTTACAGTACTAGATTAAGCGTATTCCTAAGCCTAAGTCTAAGCCTACACTGTAAAATTTAGTACTTATGATTAAGTACTTTAGTACTTAATATTAAGGAAAATTTTTCCTTAGTATCTTGCCAAGGAAAATAATCCTTAATTGTAAGAAAAAATTTCCTTAACATTAAGTAACAAAGTACTTAATATTAAGTAATATAGTGCTCAATATTAAGTGCTTTTGTACTAAAAGTTCTTCTTTAACCAGCTGCCAGGTAGAACTTGAGGCTTAATTTTAACTACCATTGTACTGAAAATTAAATTAAAAAGTATTTTAAAATAAGTACTCGTGTACTTAAAATTAAGTACATCAGTACTTAAATTTTCTATACAATGATACTTACTATTTAGCAGTTTAGTACTTAATGTGAGGTTGCGTCGAGAGTCGAGACCTGAAAATCCTATTCGCTTCAAATAAGGAGCGACGAATATTGTAGTTTATATTTTAAGCAAATGTATCAAACGTACATATTAAATCAAAAGAACACAAGCTTAATAAATCATAAATTCCGGCAAACAAAAATAAGGTCGCAGATTTAAAACTTATTGCTAATATATACTTGAAAACTTTTACTAAAGGGTAGATAAAGATAGCTATAAAATGCGTAATAGTGTTCTTATTCTTTAAAAGCGAAAAGCACAGATGCTTGCAAAAACCTTGCATTGAAGCATTCAAAAGTAAGCATTTTAATAACCTCAATGAGCGTGTTACTTTTAGGGCCGACACTGTAGATTAGACGCATTCCTAAGCGTCAGGTTACGTCTAAGCTTAAGATTCGGTATCACGATAAGCGCCTCTAAGTTTAAGTCTAAGCGTAAGCAATAAATAATCTAATGCTTAAACTTACTATATTGCAGTCGTTTGAAACAACAGTTTAGTCAAAGTGCATACGAAAGGCAACTTTGTCTCGAATTTCAATAAAACTGCAATAATTTGTGGTGAATTTTACAGCAAGCGTAACTTTAAATATCTAAGCGGAATAATTGTAGAAATTAGCTCACAACCATCAAATAAACTACATTGACTACTAAACTGTATGTCAGATATTCTAATACTGTGGTTCGTTGCAGTCACTGTCTGAGTCTTCCTCTTCTAAACCATGATCACCCTGTTCTGTAGCTGGCATATTTTTGACCATATTGATAAAATTCACAACCGAAGGCATGAAATCACCTGGTAATCCTTCGAGCAGACCTATAAGATGATAAAAAGGAACCGCAGCAGACGGATATCGAAGATCAAAGACGTGAAATAGCGCGAACAGATAGTCCAACGCTGCACACAATGTACCGACCCCTGGCAAAAGAATTGGAACCCGATCTAATACAAGAAACACGTCTTTGACAACTCCACTGATCGAACCATCCGCTGAATACACCAAGAGAAATGGTTGTCGTTTGTAATTTCCTTGGTAAACACTGGAAATATCTGCTTCCACTGTGCTCCCGGAGGCCTGAAATGAAAAATAAAATTCTAAATGTCGGATTACACAGAAGGTTTTATTTTTGCAGAATTTTACTTATTTCGTTGAAAAATTAATCTAATTCCTGGTGAATCGTCTATTTCCTGACATATATTTTGGCTTAAATGTTATTCACACTTGCGGCAGCAGTAACTTTTTTACATCCGTGACACCAAACATTATACCATACTATTACCTTTTTAAACACAAAGATCTGATTGAAAAAATCCAACGCAGTCCCAAGACTCGTTACAGCCAGCAGAAAAGGCAAGCAGAATAGCGCAATATCGCACCCGTCGTCTAAAACATACTTTAAACTCTCTAAACTAAAATACATTTTTTCAAGATCAAATCGCTCTACGGACTTAAGAAGTTTTGCTTTCATTAACCATCTATTATGATTGCAATTCAATACCAAACTCTGTTCAAAAACTGATTGTTTGATATGAAACGGTTTGGATCTACAATTAACCATGAATCCAGAAAATAAGACAGCAAACATGCAGTTTTGGTCTCAAATCAGATTTGGGACTTTTAACGAATTAACTCTAAATGTGGCAACGTGATTCTGTTATCAAACCTGGGCATGATGTGCCCAAATGACTAAAATTACAAAAATTAAAATAGCTACCTTTTTCCATTTCTATGAGATCAGAGTCATTTGTGAGTGAGAATTCTTGCACCAAATCGAATATGCCTTTACGATTACCCGCATTGTACGAATTTGGCGAATAGTCTCGTGTAGCCATAGCGTATCGAACCACTGAAACAGAATAGTGCGCCCATACGACATCGAATGCCTCAATCATTACGCCGTCGTGCTTTTTATTCCAAATAATGTTAGCATCTTGCTTGATCTAAAATACGAACAGCAAATCAATGCGATTGCTAAGCGTCATAGTGAATTTTCAACTGTGAAATATGTTAGAAACAAATGAGTTTTCGTATTCAAGTTTTGCGTTTGTAGCGTTTTACTGGTTAAAAACGTAAGATGTGGTAAGGTAAAACGTACCAATCCTGGCATGTCCTGGTATCTAGGTCATTTTTGAAGAACAACCATTGCTCCAAATTCTTTGTTTTGCAGTATCCAGTTGTGACGTTCCAATGCCGAGTCTCCCATTAACTTCTTAATAGTTTCACGAGCTTCTCCTGAGTTGGGTCGCAGACTTTTGACCTGATGTCGGACAGATTCGAGCGACGACGAAGCCTCTTTGGTAAGAGATTTAAAAATATCATGGTCGTGAGTATTGTTTTTGCTAGATTTATTGATCCTTCGGGGCGTTGTATCGTATCTCGTTCTATCGTAGCTAAGTTTATTGTAAAGCGCTCGACCCAATAATCCTTTGCTACTAATCGGATCAAAAATATAATCCTGAAACGTATAACACGGCATGATGCTACACGTCGCGGGCCTAGACGCAGGTTTTTTCTTACACTGGCGGCTAAGTTAAGGCTTAGACTTCGGCTTAGAAATATGTTTATACTACTGTGAACATTTTCAGTATACATATCATAAAAACAGCGTTACAGATTTCACTTTCGACAAGTTGTTAACATTACAACATACCCAACCAAATCCCAGGTTTGACTTGACGTAAAGAAAAGGGAAACGCAATACGCAAGAAAATGCCATTTTTGCTTTTTCCAGTTTGGTTGGTCTTCCACGTCTGCAAAATTGCAACAATAGATACTGCGTACAAAATACGGATCTAACAACTAGCACACTAGCGGTTATTAAAACTGAAGTTTGAACAGAAAACTTTAGATACGTAATAATGTCAAATCTGGTTACTTTAACCCCTTCTCACATTGAGTTGCCTATAGGCAACTCAGCGCTGTGTATGTACGTTAAATAATATATATCGCACCGTGTTTAAGAATGCAACACGTATACATATTACTAAACCATCACAAGACGTGAGAGCCCCCTCGGGCTCGAGCGTCAAGCTCCTATAGCTGAGTGTTGAAAGTATACGCCTCCCACTCCAGTCACTGGAGTTCGAATCCTAGCATGAAAGTAGGTCTCAGGGGAAATAGAAAATATTCATGTGAGAAAGGGTTAAATAATAATTTCAAATCTGGATGATAATTAATGATTGAAGTGCAACACATTAGCAACAAATGCTGTTATAGAAACCTAGATTGGTTGAGACTAGAAACTATGTGAATCTAATTGCTCACTCATGGCAGTTTTTGAATAAATAGTCGGCACAACAAGAAACCAGATTGTTTCGTCCGAGTTTAGCAATTTGTCCTGTTGCCGAATCTTTCAATCCATTTACCATGTTTCGCTGCAACCTCTGCGATGCAGTAGACATGACGACGTCAATGTCAAAACTCTGAAACAATATTACATAGAGAACTTTTATTCTGAATCGTCCATTTACATTGGTGAAAATGCTACAGTATAAAATTTTTGATAGCAGTAACTCACAAAAACGAACGAGCGGTGCAACGCAAATGGCAAATGAATCTAGCAGACAAAACTTTGTATATTCTATTTTTTCATGTATTTTTCATAATAACTACCAAATGAAATATAACAAAACTAGCAGCATATTTTGAAACCATAGCGAAGTTCATTTGCCTCTGAAATATAATATGATTTTCAATGCCAAATGTCATATAAAAACGAAACTCACATCTTTTTCCGTAAAGAAATACTGGCCGTATTTCTTTGGGTCAATATTGGTGTAGTCCATAATGTGATGAACCTGTCTTTGGTGTGTCTGTTTGTTGCGGGAAATCTCTTCTTGCAATTGGAGCGGACGAGCAGAAACATAAGGTTGGTCGTCAGTGCTTTGTTGTGCAGGATTAATAGCACGCGGAGTTGTCAATGCCATACGTTTGTCGGCTCCAGCGCGTTGTGCTGGCGGTGATATGCGCTTCATACGAGCATTTGGAAAACTGTTTTGAGATGGAGACATTTGAGATGGTGCCTCACAATTGGCAGGTGTCTGACTCAATGTCTTTAAAATAGCCACAGGTGGATCTTAAGTGAGAGCATTCCCCTGGCTTGCACTTTCGTCGCTTGGCAAAGTATGGCTATCAACGTTAACAGCATCCTCACAGTTGACATTTGTACACGATGCAAGCTAAAATAACGTAAATTATTCGATGAACAAATTTTAGTTCCGTATAATTGAAGTATTACAAGCTTATGCGGGGTTCACGTTATAACTGGGGCAGCATGGAACACGTCTTGTCCCTATGACTATAGCTGGAAACATTTTGTATGACCTTTTATCCGCTATCAGATTCAAAAAATTTCAATTGTCTGCTATCCTGATGTGACACCTACTCTTTGTACAGCAATATCATATGATATTCCAAATATTTGCTCCGAATATCACATGATATGTTTGAAAATGTCTGCAAAGTTGTGGTAAACTAGCTTTATTGTCCTGTAGAATGTCATATGATACTAAAATTTGAAATTTGAATTATTTGTACTTAGTAATATATTATAGGAAAAATTCAGCGAGAAACAAAAACGTAGAAGCTAATTCAACTTTCGAAATCATTTATTGCTGCATTATCTGACATTTTACTGTTTTATTAGCGCGCACAAATTCCATTGGCCTGCATAATATCATATGATATTTAATAGAATTCCACTAACTAGATTGGACAAAATTTAAACAAACTTGCATGCATGAATTTTAAACAAACCTTAAAATATCTGATTGAAATATTTTTCCCAGCGCAATCGTCGTCATGCAACCAGTCAAATCCGTCCACGCAAACTCTCGATAGCATACTGCCAGTATGATACCCTGATAATCTAGCAACCATTTCTTAGTATCTTTGAGTAAACTTAGTCTCGTAGGTGCAATGTCCAATCTGATTTGTTTTCGTAAACATTCTTGGCCATTCACAAGTACAGTAACAACGGCGAAAGAGTCATTTATCAGAGCCATTTTGCAAAGATATTGTTTATTACTCAGCTAACAAAATATATCGTGGAGCCACTAAATCACATCCCTGAACACTGTAGATATCTAAAGGGTGATGATCGACAAAGTCATTGAACAAAGCCAGTGTTGGTTCAGATTTCACGCTCACTTTAAAACTGTACATATGACGAATAAACTCAATGACTTCGACACGATTACCCAAAAACACTATTGTTGGAAAGCCTCAGTGAGTCGGGTCGCATGCTGCACACGACCGAACTTATGCGGAAAAAGTTTGGCAGGCACCATCGGTCATGGCCTAAGGATACAATCATACCGGCCTTATACTCAGTTCCGCCAACATTGACACTAAAAAACAAACGAACAGCGGCCTCCAAGTCGAGTTTTAGCATTTTACTAAGCTGATTACCTAGCGGCAAAGTTCTAATAGTTACACATTTATACTGACCACCAAAACTAGCGCAATGTTCAAAAAATTTTCCTGAATACAAATGCGCCAAGAACTGCACGCAGTATCTGGTAGCAAGTGTTTTGGGTACATTTTTACGACATCTGCTAACGGTCGAAACATGTTTAAACCATCTTAGCTTCATCTCTTGGCTAGCAACCATGGATTGACAAACCGGACCCGTCTTTGCAATGCATGAAGAGTAATGAATAAGATAGTGGTGTTTCGGAATTAAGCGATGTCCCGGAAATAACTTTTTGAACTGGATTAGATGCTCATTAACACTGCAACTAAGTTCGCATAAAAACTGAGATGTAAATTTGGGACTAAATAAGTAGCACATTAGTTCTCGTAGTCCAATGAAAAACTCCCAATATGCATTTGTCTGATCGACAAGATCACCTACCAGCAACGGCAACAGCCTAACTAAACAATACATCTGCATTCCTTTTTCTCGAATTGAGTAGTCCTCAGCAGACACTTTCTGAATTACCGCAGGTTTATTCCGGCTGTCCGTCGCGCCATACACGAATCCTGCAATACGATCGTTCAAAACCTCCAGAGTAAAACAGTGGGATATATCAATCAGACCGTATAGAATCCGCTTCAATTCGAACACAGCTACACCTTCCAAGGCGTCATGGAAGAGATCTGGTGCGTAGTTTTCGACTACTTCCCAAGTAAACAGTTTTGACAACGTGCAATGAGACTAAAAAGTGTAAAAGAATTTGGTGACCGTGACATATAGTTTTAAATTAAACATAACAAAACGGCAATATTTTTTAAACGGCGGACAATTGTCGATTTCGGCAATAGAACGAACAATCCTGTACTGGTAATATTCGTATTGACAAATGTTTTTGATAGCTAATTTAAACCCACTTTTATGCGCTTAACGTTCAATGATCAAGCACTGTTCCATTTTAGCATACATTTCATGACCTTGACTAGGAATAGTTGGCTTACCTTAAAACCAGTATCGTGAAGAATATTACGTTCCGAAGTCATGTCCTTAGCTCGTGCTAGACGCGCCATAGCCGTTTGATAACTATCTAAAGATCTCAGTTTTGACTTATCCTCTTCAAACATGCTTTGCAATTCGTTTTGGGTCGCTTCACAAAGTTCGCAACATTTATTGGCTTTGAAACTTTCAGCCATGCCAAATATAAAATGTCTTGCTAAATTATCACCAGAAAAAACCCCAACATGCAGTGATAAGTAGTTTCATTAATAAGAAAGCCATTTTGGTAAGATGAATTCAGTTCTGTCACAATATTTTCTAGCACATGTTGATACCCATAATGCTTAAGATCGAGGCTGTGTGCAATCGCCACCAGAAATATGTTTGCACTGTTTGAGCCGTAATACACCGGTATGTTTATCACTTTAAAATAAAATACCCCCAACTTGTACGTCCCCGCAGCTGAACCGAGAGGATTGCAGATTTCCAAATCATCATAGTAAAGATTCAAAACAATGGGAACATGATTATAGCCAAGGACGTCGACCGACTGCAGTTGCTGTCTGAAATATGCCATTTGAAATGTAAGCAACACGCTAAAGTAATAGAATCGCTACAGGGAAGTAAAATTTTCACTAGCTTTTAAACTAAGCAAACATAACTGGAATAATTTGAAAAATTGAACTATCCTGTGTAACGAAAACATACGCAAGGCCTTCGATAAACTGACAAATGCAACGAACATAATGGAACGACCAATATCTACTCAAGTGATACTTGCCTAATTCTCTCGCCATCCACGGCTGAAGAAATAATGTGGTTGTAACCTCTGCGTGATGTTATCAATAACTCTTTTAGGTTAGCATGCTCGACCAGCGACCGTAGCGTAGAAACGATGCTAATGTACTGAAAAGAATCTTCGGTTTCGCGACGTATTAACTCTCCATTTTGGTGTGCTTTGTTTTCGTACCGGGTTCCTAATTTCCGTTGATTGGGATTTATGGCACCAGGCAAAGCGGCTAGCAGTCCCTCCAAGCTATGCGAAGAACGAATCTGCTCCATAGGCATTCGTAATTTGGAAAAACAACTCCTAGCGAAAGCATCCGTTGATGTGTTGTTTTTCAATTGATGTTCTACGTTGGACCGCAAGGCGTCAACAACAACCGATGTAACATCATTAATTATACTTAGAATTCGCATCACTGAAGCTACCGATAAGCTTGAATCAGATCGTAACTTAAGAGTCGTAGCTGCTGCTGTAAAAATTGACTAGAAAATGCGTAAGCATGTCAACGGATAATGCAGGTCACTTGCTACGCAAACCTAACTGGAAACATAGTGCTGCTTTTCAAACTACAGAACAACCATCACGTATTAATCGCTGCTTACCTTTCAGCACAGAGAGCTGGAATTATGCCATAAACATCCTAATCGCATGCATATCACGTACTGCTACAAAAGCTGCATTGTGGAAACAATTGCCAAGGGTGTAACCAGTGCTACTTGCTTATATTAAACCAGAAATGTGTCAAAACATTATCATATCGCAAAATATTTTCTAGAAACTCGATAACAGATCCTATGGAGTGAAATATCTAGTACAAAAAGACCTACCAAGCCTGTCAGTTAGTGCATCAATGTCATCAAACTCCAACTCATGAAAATCAGAATGACAATCTGAACTTGATCCGCATACGGCATCTTCAGTGTCACTTTCATTCAAGAGAACTTCGGGTGAAAAAATTGGGTCAGTACTGACTGCATCAAAATCGTATGCTTCTTTTTCAAGGTCTTCCGCGGTTGAGATATGCTCTGCATTGAAATGTCTCACGTATGATGCTACGGTTTTGTAACATCGTCCGCAATAAGATATTGGACAGCGTAACAGTAGTTGTTTTTTGGCACTATGACCGCGGAAATGGCAGTTAAATTTCTTTTTCGAAAAGAAAACGCCACATGCCGGACACAATACAGGCTCTGCCATTGCCTCGTTTAATTATATATGTATAACACCTATTTCGGAAACTCCGTCTCAAACGCTCCGTATTTTAGCATATCGAGAAATTCTCCTGAGAACTACGTAATCCGCCACATATTTCAAACCACGTGCATGTAATGCCGTACATTTGACGCACATTGATTGTGCGAAAAATAGATGAATTGGCGAAGAAGTTACTTAGAAAACAATTTACATACGAAAGAATACGTTCCGGAAAGGAAATGCGTACGATCTGGCAGCTTAATCTGACAATATGTCATAAAACATTAATATAGGGAAGGTTCTATATCTTGAAACAGTTGAAATACGAAAACGGAAAAATTCCCGCTCGAAAATTGCTATGCGCGCCCAAAACAGCGCAATTAAAACAAAATCAACATTTGCAAGCGAGCATAGCGAGCGAGAAAACCTCTTGACTTGTTCCGTTTATCGCACATTCTGTGAATGTACCTTGTTATTGAAGAGGCGGAATATCGTTTGTTAGACCCACGTTGGGCCGTAAGATGTTCACGGGGGACCGAATAAAATAAACTTAACCTTTAGACTATGTTTTCGCTAAGGACTAAGTTTATGGTGACGAACGGCACTGTACGGATGACGGTCGACGCCGTACAGGTAGGTGACGGACGGCGCTGTACGGGTAACGGACGGCATTAAAATAATTAAAAAGTATAGCGCATCCCTAACTGAACTCATGTAGACTTCTGAATGCTGCGGACATAAAATTTGTTGGCCTGGTGTTCCATTTTCGCCCGAACCGCAACAATATAGGCTTAGGCTTTATACTAATTTTCACTTAAAGGTTCGATGCTTACGTTTAGCTTTAGATTTGTGGTCTCTAAACGTAACATTGGCGAGTTTGTTCTTCAGCGGTACTTAATATTAAGTACTAAATCTGCTTAGTATTAATGTTAAGTACTATTGTACTTGATATTAACAACTAAAAAATTAAGGACAACTAGTACTTAAAGTTATTAAGTACTAAATTTTACAGTGTAAAGTGTTACAAAAATGTGTTCCTACGCCTATTAAGCCTAAGCCTAAGCCTAAGGAAAAAATGTGTTCCTACGCCTATTAAGCCTAAGCCTAAAAGACTAAGCCTAAGCAAAAATGTAATCTAGAATCTAAACCTACTCTTTTATAGACCCACCAGAAACCTGGACGGCCCTTAAAGTAACATGGGCCATATGATAAATGTCTCTCGACAGTATCACGTGACATATCTACTCTTGTACACATTGATCTTCTCAGAGTTGTGGTTTGTAAGTAAATGTCAGATGACATTCTAGTTTTGTCTGTTCACCCGAAAGAGTGCTTGAATTTTAACATTGACGCCGAATCAACATGGGTAAACCGTGTCCTGCCTGCCCCGGTTATAACGTGAACTCCGCACCAGATAGTCAAAACCATCTTTGTATTTAGATTTTTATGCTAAATATTGCAATTTCAATTTGATAGTAATCGTTGCAGTTTTCCGGAAACTCTGGGCCGAGCCTAGGTTTGCCCACGAAACCGAAGTGAGGACCGTTTAGCAGCTCTGAATCAAGGAGAATTTTTGCCGGAGGTTCCGTCAATCTCGGTAGTGAAATTTTGCAGTTTTACAAAATTTATCCGTTTGGCGTGTTTTGGTTTAAACATATGGCATAAATTTGAGGACAAAATTGTTGGGATTTCGTAAAAAAAGAGTGTAGAGTGGAACGATTTAACAGCACACTGCAGGCATTTGCTAAAATTAACAAATAAAATATCATTGCAACTACCCAATTTCACCTCACTTCCTGTTTGTTGACCTCCGGCCCCAACTCCGGCATTTTCACCTACTGTTGCACGCTGCAAACTGAGGTTTTGTGTGATATTTTTTCAGATCGTGTTCACGTCACGAACAATTCATCTTGGATACCTAAAAGAGCCGAGTAGGAAAGCGTGTCCAATGTCATATATCCTGTCAAAAAATTAGATGAGTCGCTGCTAAAGGGTTCTAAAATTCACTTTTGGTTGGAAACTAAAGCAGGATCGTGGCAGAATGTATCCCAATAAAAATTCCGCGGAACGCTACTGCGGAGTTCCACTATAGCGTTTGCTCCAATTTTTAATTTTTCCGAAAGTGTACCCGGAAAAGTCGTAGCTAGTGTGTAGTAAAAACGATAGTGAATGTTGCTAGTGGAATTTGTGGATTCAATGATTGCTGTGTTCAACGCGGAAAAGAAGACAGCATTTTCTCTGATTTCTAAAATTCTGCTCTGCCAGTGTCTAGATTTGAGTTCTATTCTGCGAAACAGTCAACCGCCTTGTTTAAACTGGTGTTGTGTTAGTCTATGTTGGAACTGAGGGACATCATACCTTTCTACCAAGCAGTTGGAAAGCGGGTTTCCGGAGCGGGGATCGGACTCTCAGCTTGTGGATCCTAAGCGAATATTCTACCACTGCGCCACGCAGTCCGCCTCTCCAACTACATTTTTCGTCGACTATATGCGTCGACAGTATATTGCCAGCTAGCATATAAACAGTGCACTGCACTATATTGCATGTGCACATAAAGGACAAGCTTGTCTCATGCTTACATGCCCTTATTTTCAACAAGGTCGTCCCTTGATCGTCCATCCTATTTTCGGCCGGATACCGTGTTCATAGCGCGGTAGTTTACCATTGCGCTCACAGCGTAGTCCCCATGTCAGTCTAGGTAGCAACCGGGACTTCGGACCTTTCAACTAAATGCCCCAATTTTCAGCAAGATCGTCCCATGACCGTCCATCCTATTTTCGACTGGACACCGTGTTCATAGCGCGGCAGTTTACCATTGCGCTCATGGCGTAGCCCCTATTTTAGTCAAGTTAGGAACCGGGACATCAGACCTTTCAACTGGAGCGGAGATTGAACTCTCAGCCTATGGATCCTAAGGGAATATTCTACCACTGCGTCACGCAGTCCGCATCCAACTACATTTTTCGTCGACTATATGTTTCGACAGTATGCTGCCAGCTAGCATACATACAGTGCACTGCACTATATTGCATGAGCACATAAAAGACAGCAGGTCTCACATGCCTACAGTGTTGCTGCTGCTGGATCAAGATGTCGATGAAGTTTTTTAAAACCTAAAAATTGCAACCATCATTTGTATTTATGCTATCAGCCATCGAAGTGTTTGACTTACTATTACGTACATATCAACTTTTCACAATGAACTTAATTAAGCAGCTGGAAAAGCTGGTTACGGGTGGTTTCGAACTAGCGACCTTCTGCGTTTTAGGCAAACGCGGTTACCACTAAACCACTAGCCCGCCTCTGCAACTACAAACTTGAGCGTAAAAAGAAGTTAACAACTAAGCCTAAGTTTAAGCGAAAATACTTGCTTTAGTCCTACCTAGGGAAAACCGGAAAGGGCTTAAAGTGTTACAAACGCATTGGCGTGAGACGTTAAGCGAAGTCAAGTAAAAACTTTTGATACCTTAGGCCACGGCAGGAAGAATTGTTAATTACGGTCTGATATTTGAATACCGCTTACACTTAGTATATAGGTCGATGTTTTCAAACGCATATAGCACCTATCACCACTTGGTAATAGGTTTTCAAACTAACGAACTGCTGTAATTTCAGATTTTAAAATTACCACAGAAGGAGAGTAAATCGAATTCAATAAATGTGCTGAATTTCAAACGTTATCATGTTCTGGTTCGTAAGTTCGAATACCGATCACCATCTGGTAATATGTGCTACACATATTTGAGAATACGGGCTTAGATTTAAACTAATTGTCCAGTTCTGGCCGGATATTAAATTATCCGGCTCTAGCCGGAAATTAAATTTTCCGGCTTCGACATTTTTCGGTATACGATAGCACACTGCTACTTGGTGATGCGACACGCAGATGCGCGGAGGCAAAACATTCCGCATGGTGTTGCTGTACATCGGTGAAACGTTGAAGCATAGCCTACCCAACGTATGATAAGTTGATCACAATGACGGCGCAATGGCAAACTGCTGTACTTGAATAATGCACTTAATTTGGCGGTCAAGGGGCGACCTTGTAGAACAACGGAGGAATAGGACATGCGGATGCCAAGAGGCATAATAAACCGCATTCTTATGCTGCACATCGGTAAAACGTTGATGCATATGCAGTGCCTTCATATGCAGATGCGGTAAAAACATAAGATGAATGAGAATAAGGTTGAGGCTCTTACAAGACGTAAAAACAGAAAAACCCTGCAGTTGATGGTGATGCGGCGTAGCTCTGTGTTAGCACGTCGGACTGAGAATCTGTCCGCCGTCGGTCTAAAGATCGCAACCTCGTAATTACATAACATTTCATTTTCAGTTGCAAACGCTCGTAACTAAAACTGTCGTGGTGTCGTACCTTAGCCAACCCAACTCACGAAAAGTGAGAAGCAAAATAAAACATTTGCGCGATAACCATTTTCCTAGTCATTTAGGCGCGTTTTATCTGAACAGCGTTTGGCTTAAAATACATTAATACAAATTAATTTTGTTTTTGACCGAGACATGTGTTCAGCAGTGTCGTTGCCTTTGCGATTTAGATTTGCTGTACGAATCGCTGCTGGTATTGGGCATGTGCGTATTGCAGTATATATGTGCTTGGTTTTATCGCAGTAGTGGCCCTGTCACAGTGGCTGGTTATCCTAGCAACCACAGCAATACCATCAGAGGCGTAGCCAAGAGTTTATATCGGTGCAAAATAACCATGAAAAAATTCTTGTGTAGTGATGACAGGCCGTCAAAAATACTGTGAGTAGACAAATAAAGCGCGAATATTTACGAATTTGTTTTGCTCAATTAAATGATATTCAGGGGCGTAACCAGGATTTCATTTCGGAACTTTTTTGTACTATAAAGAATTAGATTTTTACGCAAACATTTCAACGAGTAATCTTATTCTCGGACAGTTATTTAATTCCATAAGCAGTCTGAATATTCCGAATAACAAGGGATGTGCGGATACCAAAATTTTTGTCGATGCCGATTCTTATTCTGAAATTTTGCCGATGCCGATTCCAACTTTAGTACACCATGCTTAATAAACAGATAGTATACTATATTACATCATTATATGAAGACTTAAACACTAACCATCATAAAAGATTAAAATTTTGTAAGAACAGTTCAATTCAATTATTTTTTAAACACAAACGCAAAAGAGATAACAGTTTTCCTGACCAGACACACTCAGATATGCGCCCAGAAATGAAACTGATAGCATTCTAACGGATTGTTATATGTGCAAAAAGTATAGTGCCGATTATTACCGATGCTGATGCCGATTAATAGACACATTCCAAAATTTAATATAATATTTTTATCTAAAAGAAAAAATTTTTCAACTCGAAAATTAAAGTAAGATATTTCCACCAAAATTGGCTAATGTCGCCATACCCATCGAACAGGCTCGGGACAAATCACACTGTCTCAAAACACCCACGGTACAATCCTTAATTCAGAGGTGCACTGTTGTTTTTGCTACCGGGCAAATGAATGGACGGGAAAATTTTAAACATAGCGTGACGTTATAAATGCGAATGACCCATAATTTTTAAACGATGCCTTAAATGTTTTAAACGCGAAAATGCAACCATTTGTGCTTTGTCACAATTAAATCAAAGTGTTTTGTGTGACCTTTCAAAAATAGAATTTTGGCAATTGGAGGGATCATTCTGTTTCTCAGATCGCTGTATTACCGGATAGCAATGCTCCGCAATCGTTCGCTGTCTGTGTTGATAGGCGAAATGCGCAAGTATTTCAGGACCAAAACTGAGATTGTAAGGAAAATTTTTTGTGATTACTTATCACTTTTTTACCTCTTTGGTCTCGGTTTACAAACCACCAAGACTGAAAAAAGCGAGACCGAGACCAGCCAAATTCTTAGACTTGCCGAGTCTGAGACCGCTCATCCCTGCCTTTTGGAATTGGAATAGGCACAACAATAACATTTTTCCATTGTTTCACTGGACTTCATGTTGTTATTGGAATTCCTACAGAAAATCGATTCCTCTTTCCGCATTGCAGAAGACAAGAACCGGAACTATAAAAGCGTTACTCTAAATTATTCAAACATTAAAAAATTGTAGTTGCTTCTGATTCTGGATGCACATCCCTACAAATAACGCTAAACTTTCATTATCATCAGCTTTACTTCATCGCGATAACTGAAGCCGCGGTTAACCATGTCTTTGTTGAACCCATTATGTATTGTGAACTGGTACACGGTTGCGCTACACACATCAAACCAAGACATACGTACGTATGTGCGATTATTGTTTCAGTGTGTGCCTAATTGCCGTAATGTGGCGGCTACCTCATCAGTTAGCATCGTTCAGCGCCCCACATCGTTTTTTGATACGTGGGCGAAGCAGAAGAAGCACGCCCTCGAAAAAGAAAAAGGAATTGCCAAACGGCAGCGTTTTTTTGAGGAAATTCCAGTCGGACAACGTAACAAAGAAAGCTTTGAAAAGAGCATAAGTAATTAGTTATGAGTGACCTTATTTGCTATTTACGTGAAACAAAGTACACTTTAACAAGATTTTAAATGTGTTACTTTTATGTAAATTTGTTGACAAAATGTACGTTGCAGAATAAGTTGAAGTTGAATTTATGAGTGGTAGCAAAGTTGCACAGCTTGAAATGAAAGTATAAATTTAAAGTATTGACTGAATTCAAAATGAGTCAGATTTATACAATAGTGATTGTGATTCATTTATAGGTTTATTTCTGAGCAAAAATATTCGCAGAATCGGTCATGTGGAATTTATCTACGCTGCTCTGCGCCGAATGACTGAGTTCGGTGTGCACAAAGATCTAGAAAGCTACAAAAAACTAATGAATATTTTTCCGAAAGGAAAAATGGTTCCCCAGAATCTTTTTCAGGTATGGAATAAGCAAGGCTATATTCTGTAAAAATGAGTATATATGTGATTACTGATTTGCCAAATATTCACCTAACTGAATGGTACTTAGGAATCTATACTTGTGTCATGTTTGTTTCTGTTTTAAATTAGTACTTTTGTTAGTTGTTTTTTGAACTATACTTGTACAAAGATTGTTTCAGGCCGGCTTCTTTCATTTTCCAAAACATCAGGAATGCTGTATGTACCTGCTGGATCAAATGTCGATTCACAGTAAGAATGACTGTTTAAGTTCCAACGTAATTTTCAGCTAATTTATCTTTATGGATATCTCAGTATTATATGTTGTTGAACACGCGGACACACAACGCATTACTGTTAATAAAGCTAAATTTGCAGTCTTACTCTTAGTTAGCAATACTGTACATTGTGTTAGAGTTTGGCTGTTGTTTTTCCTTGGTTTTGCGGAACTTATAGTACAGCTCGTGTGCTCTATAGCTATATCGCTTTTAATGTGCTTTAAGACAGGTTGTGATGTGTATACAAGTGCAGAGTAGTGTGGTAATTTATTTAGAAGTGCCCCCTGATAAAGAGATTTATGAAATGGTTCGCAACGCGTTCGGTGAATGGACAGCAGCTTCGCGTAAAATGAAGCGGCAAATGTATTGGATGTCGAAATTAAAACATATTGATCCGTATCCAATTCCTAAACCGTTACCTAATTCGGCTATGGAACGGGCCCGCATTGCGCTACAACGCATGTCACGAGATCCGGCGCACATGATAAGTACATGGTCTGTAAGTAGGTTCACCGAAATTGCTTATGACGTGTAATTGTAGTTATCTCGTTGTATCTGACGTTTGTAGACTATATTTCAGTGTATCTTAAGACTAGTAATAATAATAATAATGGAACAGTACAATTAAACAATTCCGTTTTGGGTGGCTTATCCAAAAATTGATGATATATAATATGTATATACCAGAGTGCAAAACGGAACTGGATTATACTGGACTCGGAATCGGAACTACTAAATTTGTGACTATACGGATAATTTATATTAACAAGTCTAATATTGATTTAGGGTGTCTGTTGGCTGGCAACAATTCTCAAAAAACATCGCATGAACAAATTGGAAATATTTTTAGCTCTGTAAAGCTAAAATACAATCAATTATTGATAAGTTAACTTACCGAAAACAATTTATTAGATAAATGATGCAGAATTTTTATACTACGTATCACAAGTTGGCCTAAAATTAAAAGAAATTCCGATTGATTGTGCAATCGGAATCGAAACTCGTTTTGAATCGAAATTGTAATCGGAATCGAAATTTCAATTGCACCCGCCTGGTGTATATACTGAAATCTAGCCTCTTATGGATCAGTAAATTTGTAGCAATTATGCAGAGTTGATTCGCAAGCAAACTTTGTTTTTTGATTTGTTAATTCTGGTCATACCAGGTATTAAACAGTTTTGACCAGTTCGGAATTCTATATTTTATGGATATGCATGAGGATACATACATACAGCTTGATATTACAGAATGCAGACACCCCTGTTAGCGAAGACGATATTAAATGGATTTTATCCAGTCAGAGTCCAATGCAAAAGGAACATATTGAAAAGTGAGTAAGTGACAACACATCGGCCAATAAAAGCGTGGTCATATTGTGAAATTTAGTAGTAAAAATGTGTAACAGCCATGTTTTTTACACGAAACGGGCTGAGTTTCAACAGTTATTACTTAACTTTACGTTGTGTGCGGTTTTGAGAACAAAATTTAATTTTTGCAAGAAGTGCTCACCATAAGTAATTCATTTTATTATTTTTGATGTCTAACGCAATATTATGAAAGCCTTTTTAGTTCGTTGTTTAGATTTTCAAATTTAATTTTAGCGTGCTCGGATTTGAAATTGATTACAGTTTTGGTGGTGTAAATTTATTCCTGCAAATATTAGTTTGTTGTGTTTATTTGTTAGTACGCAATGCAAATCGGAGGCCGGCTTTTTGCTGTAGATTCAATGACAAAATGAAAAATGTCTGTTGAACTTAAACAGTGAACTTAAACAATGACCTAATATTTAAAATACATAATATACGAATAATTTTTAACTTAGACACAAAAGTGATATTCCTTTATACGTGGATGGACCGTTTAATGTTTGGGTCATCGAGCATCAGGTGACGTACTTTACTTTGGTGGCCGATCCGGATCCTAGAAAAGTCTTTGCTGATATTGTGAGCCACGCTGAAGCCATAGGAGTCGGCGAAGATTGTAAGTCTATTTAATTTGTTTACGTAATTAAGCACATAGTAATCGATTAGATTTTTTTGATAATACACGGTTTACAAATTTTTTTGTGAATTACTGAGCAGTCATTGCCGAGATAAGTAAGGCTAACTAATGGGTCATTTCAGCATTTTATATGTTGATGTATAATGTGCTATGGCTGGGCTACATTTGTTTAACTCGTAACGCGTAGCTAGTGTACTATATTCTGTGTGATGAATCATGTACATTTTGTTCTGCATGCGAGTAGTTTATTTGAGAAACTATGAAATTTTTTATGTGTATTGTTAGCGTGGTCTAAAGATTGGCAAACAAAGTTTAATACAGAACTCCCTCGCTATCGCAAAAAAGATCTAATTGAAAAACCGACTATGCATGAACAGCCTGAGGGCACAATTTTGGCGATGTCAGTTACTAGTTCATCCAGCAAAGAATCACTTGTTAATTGGATACAATTGCTGCAACAGAAAAATCCGCGTCTGGCCGGCATCCCAGTTGTATTTAGGTTAAAGTATGTTTATCTATCGCATGCAAACTACCATTTTAGCTTTGAACTACGATTGCAGGCAACATTTTCACTTAATGCACATTCTTTGCTCAATATAGGAATACGATTGCAGGCAACATTTTCACTTAATGCACATTCTTTGCTCAATATAGGAATTGTAGGTTGTCAAGATACCTTTAGTCAATGACGGTTATGAGTTCATTCTTTCAAACGAAATATTTGGTTTTGCAGCAGTTTTAAGGGTTAACGGTCATTTTGCTCAGCAGACTTTTTGTGCATTGGTATTTTGTGTTAATTAGATTGTCTTTGTTCGTTATTTGAGGCATTCTATTGGCGGATCCTTAGTAGCAATGGATGAAAATTTTGTTAAAAAAGACTCGTCAGAAATTTCGCCATTCAGAAAACCGATTGATTTGGGAACAGTAAAAGAACTAAAATAAATTCAACCGCAATATGTCATGCAGGACAAAATGGAAGAACGATTACTCAGTACTATATCGTGGCTGCTTTGTTGCAAAGGTTTCAAGGAGTGTTATATGTGATCGACGTACCTAGTGTGGTAAATGATGGTTTGATTTAGCTGTGTAAATGAAATTGTTGCTGGGTTTAATAATTTGGTGCTTTCTCATGCAACTTTCATAAAGCCGTTTTCAGAGTATATTTTGCACAAAAATCAGTGCCGGTACAAAGCGTGTTATTAAAATCGCACAGCTTTTGTTCATTTTTAGTTTGTCGTAAGCGAGAATTCGCACTATTTACCAGGGTGCAACCGGAGGTTCGGCTCCGGCAGAAAATCGACTTCCGACTCCGTCATAATTTCTGAAGGAGGTTCCGGCGATTTCTGTATTCAAATTTTACATAGTTTTACCAAATTTTTCTGTTTGGTGTTGTTTCTACTTAGGGTACAATTTTGAGAAAAAATGGTGAATTTCGTAAAAAAGCGTAAAACTTGGCATAATTTTGAGGAAAGAACTGACAGGATATCATGCAACATAGGTGTAAAAGCAAACGATTTAACAGCACATTGCAGATAACCGCTAAAATTCACGGCTCCAGCAAGTTTTGTTGATCTACTCTGCTCACTATTTACCTACTTGCTTAAATAGGTTTATCGTTATATTGCTCAAATATAAGTGCAAAATAAATGCTAGTTTAATTGCAATAAGAAAAATATAGCAGAATTTCTTTTTTCGGGGTACTGAACGGTATCGTGTGATATTTCCACGTGCCGTATCACCACGCCTAGTTGTGCTTGCCCAGTTAACCCTTCCCGCATTTGGTATTCAAATTCTACCGGTATCTCATCAAGCCTGCAACAGTGCACATCGTGCAACAATGTACAGTCACGGACAGAATTAAGTGCGCAGAAACCGCGACTGCGTCCACTGCGGTTGCGGTTTTGTAGCCGCGTCTTAGTGTTTCAGCGATCGCGTCTCAAACACGCTTTGAGACGCGGTTTAATTGCGTCCCCAGTCGCGGTTTGAACCACGGTCGCAGTCGCGGTTTGAGACGCGATAGTAGACACGATTTTAATTGCGTCCGCAGTCGCGGTTTGAACCCCGGTCGGAGTCGCGACATTCGCGGTTCATTGAACCGCGGTCGCAGTCGCGGTTTGAACAGCGGTCGCAGTCGCGGTTTTTGCGTCCACGTAATTTGCGGTTGCGAGCGATCGCGATTGCGTCTGCAAGCGATCGCGATTTGAACCGAGTTCGAGTTGCGACCGCGGTTGCACTTAATTTTGTCCGTGACTGTACAAAACAAAATTAAGACGGTACTTAGGTATTTTGAATTTCTCACCAAATTCCCGCCAAGATTTGAATTTCTTTACCAAATTCGAATTTCCTAATTTTTGCGCCAAAATTAAAAATTTTCACGAAAATTTGAATTTCTCGCTAAACTTAATTTTCCCGCTAAAATTTGAATTTCCCGCCAAAATTTAAATTTTAACGAAAAAATTTTAATACCAACAGAATTTTAATAAAATGGTGGGCCCATGCAAAGAACAGGGCCGGGCCGTGTTCCGGAGGGTCTATAATAGAGTCAGTTTAAGCTTTAGACTATTTTTTGCTTAGGTTTAGGAATAGGCTCATCCATACGCTTAGGCTCAGGAATATGCTTATACTACCGGTCCGGCCCTGTTCTATACATGGACCAAGTGGTGTCCCTAGTGTGTGCCATAAAAATATTCACTACTGTTTTTCAAACATTTGAGTGTCCTGGACAGAATTACCGCAAAACAGTCTTATCCGATTAGTTTCTGCTAAACTCAACGACGTTCGCGACTACATATGGTACTGGAAGAAGTTTCGATAAAACAAAACCGTAGAAGGAATTTTCTTTGAGGAGAGAACTTTTTTGTGCGGAGTGCTTCCTACTTGCGATTTTTTACTCACTCTACTGCGAAGATTGGCCGAAATACATCGTTTTGTTTCCAGTTAACCACAAGCTAGCCAATACACTAAACACTATCGTTACCAGCACCAGCTCATACAATTTCTGTGTTGAATCCAAAATATCATTTAATCGATAGTAAAATATGTTGAAGTTCATGCTTATTTGTGAGTTTACAGTTATGAATCCACTTTTCCACTAGGTCTTCGATTGTTTGCACAGCATTTTCTTGATGTTGCAATCTGCCCGACTGTTCCTCAAACAATTTCACAAGGTCTAACAACATATTGTTTGTTTTGTCCACATTATCAGAATAGATTTTAGGCAGCCTGAAGAAAAGATCGTTTGTTGCATATGGCTTGAACGGTATCTGTACCACGTAAAATTCTTGTGGTGGTATCACATCGAATGTCATCTTCTTGCCTCTATTCGCATTAGCTTCTGCTGTGTTTGTGAAAACTTCAGTTGGCTGATCCCAGAAATCATACGTTTGATTAAATGTAATTGCAGTCAAGTAGTCTCCGAGTTGTGGATAAGAAAAGTTCAACGGAGCAAATCTATTTGCACTGCTGCTCGATTTCATTTCCGCATTATTATTTTTGGCACTAGTTGTGTCTAAGCGTTGCGAAAAGTGAAGTAGTGGTCTATTTGGAGTTCGGATAAAAAACACAGATTCCGTTGTTTTGTAAATGGAAATGAGCGTTGTGACAGCAAGAAGTGTAATTGCCGTGCATCTTTCCACACGCAGTTGATGCGCAACTGGTCCGACAACAATTCGGCATTTAGTGCAATTTGACAAAACAACATTATTCAACGGAAGCGGAACGTAAATATGACAATTTGTTGCAGAATCTATTTTAATTTGTTGACCAACAAGATTGCTTTTCGAGAGCAAAATTGTTCGATTGTGCAATTTTTTAAAGCAATAAGTTTGAGGCAATATTAAGCTTGAATTATTAGAATTTCCTGCTGCGATTGTGCCACAATTTGACGTTAGCGATAGGAAACCAGAAAGATTGTGATTATTTGTATTAGCGAAAAACATCTTTCCGGAATCAATCATATATTTAGGAATAAATTCTAAGATATGCTGTGTTGGTAGTAACGCGTTACGTTTGCGGAACAAATAACGTCGCAAAATTTCGCTGAACTTGACTGAGCTGCCAGCTAAAGAAGCGTTGATGAAATAGTCTAGAAGGGATACCGTTTCGAGATCCATATCCTAAAAATATGTATGTAACGGAGCGCATTACATCAAGGTCTTAAATTTTCCAAAACATTTAACATACAAAAAACACTATTGTATATTGATCAATATTCATCTCAAATACCTGTTTGCATATTTATGACCTACTTACACACATTGCGAGCACTGTGGCCTTAAAATAATGTGAACAACCAAGAAGTTTCTTAGCAAAAGTTTGATGGCGTTGGCAACACTAAAAATTTAAGATACGCTGCAGACAATAATGACACTGGACATAATGTACATAAGTCAAAACGTTTCTAGCTGTATGCACGCACATAGTACATACCTTAGCTTTTAAGACAGTACCAGCCTTTTTATAGTCTTGAGGTACGTATTGCCTTGAACCCATAAATAATAGCTCAAGTATATTCGTCAGGTTTTCGACAAAGAACTGATAAAGCACCGATCCATCGTCCTGACGACCACCAATACTTCGCTGCTGTGAAGACGGACTGCTTCCGGGGATACTAAAAGCAAGCAATGCCTAAAAACTAAACTACTCCGGCAGTGTTTTAGACTCAACTGTATTATTCTTCTCACACAAAAGTCGAAAATTTCAAATAGAATATAAACAACTGGAAAAACAACATAGTATTAATAATTGTACAAACGTTTTCCCCACACAAAAAGATGAGGATGCAATAGTTTTCACAATGTGAACAAACTATTGTACATGTAGTCCTTGTCAAGGCTCTGCAAAGTTACAGTGATTTTGGAATTATTTAGACAATGTGTTTGGCGCCAATTTACTCTGCTGCATGCACAGCAATAAAAGTGAAAAACTATTCTAGCGTTCGTCTGAAATATACTTAGATAAGAGGTTATAGCAAAATATAGCATACTGAACAACTCGAATGGGCGGACTTGCAATTCCTAATAAATACTATACATACATACGTATTATTTACAACAAAATTAAATAAAGTATAATACGTATTCGTAGTGTAGACAACACTCGTTTCAATTCAACTTCTATATAAGGAAACTGCTTTTTTACTTTGGTCTTTGGAATAAAGCTGGTCCAAGTGTTACTTTGACTGCCAATGCGATAATACATATATATTTATTGGGATACACAAACCTTTCTGGTTGTGGCACCAACAACTGAGGTTTGAACGCGCAGTGTAAATATAGAAATATTGCAAAGACTATACAGTGGACGTGTAGCCGTTCGTCAGACGCATTCATTGCAGAGACGTAGCTTTCAAATGAAGCGGCAGAAGTTACATGATTTTGACAAAAGAGATAAACGGCTTTGAACATTTGAAAAGGTTTAGACTTTTCCATGTTCAGTTTATAACAAGCAATATGAAGCCATTCGTCATTAGTCATGAGCGGAAACGATGAATTTTTGTGTCGAGAATATGCAATGACACGTGCCGCGTACTCAAATGTGAGATACTGATGAATGGAAAATGGTGTGCTTGCAATGAACGGCACATCCTGTTTTATCCATAGCACAATATCAGGATCCACATCGTTTTCCATTTTGTCACCTGTACCTAATTACAGAACATATTATACACTAGAAAATTCGATCACTCATCTAAAACATACGTAATCGGACACTACCTTGTGCTCATTGTTCTTTTCATGCTTTCGCCTTTCCAGGTAGAAAGGTAAGGTGCAGGAGTGATCTGCTAATGCAAACCCGCAGAATAGTGTAAGCATGTAAGACGCGCTTGTTTATTAAGTGGAAATGTTGATGCATTGTAGTGCATGGTATGCTTAGCGGCAGCATATGTAGAAGCGATTACGTGGCGCAGTGGTAGAGCGCTTTCCTCGGAATCCTAACTCCGCTAGTTCGATCTCTGCTGTTCCTACCTAGACTGACAGGTACCATATATTACGGCGGCGGTTCCGAATTTTATAAAACTGTGTTTTACAAGTCAGCGCCTTCAATACCTTGCTGGGATTGCGTTTACGGTCGAAACATCCTGCATAATTCAAATTCAACAAACATGTATTCAAACAGTACACATATTGAGATGCTAAATCCGGTTTACAGCGGTTGGTTACGAAACCATTATATGGATATGGTTCCGGCATTTGGAAAATTAATATCTGCTTGGACGTGAATCACAGCGACACGAAAGTGCAATTTATGAAAGTAGCTTCTGAAGTTTAGGCGCTTTAGAATTAGCCATGCTATTTTTTGATTATTAATTTAATTTTAGATTAAATTTTATGGAATTTGTATTGAAATTAGTTAACTCATCAATGAAGATGCTTCAAATTTAACCACTGAATTGGTATACTAGTTAACTATTCTAAATGATAGGCTGAACTGCAATGTGTTCAGGTCAATGTCAACAAACATTAATTGCCGCTGATTCACGTTCTACGATTCGACTGGATATCCACAGTTGATTTTCGACCGGGCCTAAAATACCAAACGTTATGCTCAAGGCCCATATTCTACAGCGCATATAGCACCTATTACCAGTTGGTAATAGCTTTTCAAACTAACGAACTGCTGCAATTGCAGATATCAAAATTTGCACAGAAGTACAGTAAATCAAATGCAATAAATGTGCTAAATTTCAAACTTCACTATTTCCTGGTTCGAAAGCTACAAAAGCTATCACCACTTAGTAATAGGTGCTACACACATTTGAAAATACAGGCTTGGTTCAGAACAAATATACAGGTTTTGGCTTTGAAATGTATAAACGCTTAGCTAGTAATATCTGTTAACCGAAGGGACGACGGAGCCATGCTAAACCATATATATTCTAATGATGTGTACGTGTTTTACAAAAGTCGGATTATCTATACCGTCTGGCCCACTATTAACAATTCATAGAGATTCAAGCTTAGCAATGCATTATAAATGTGAATTTGCAAAGCATATGAAAAATGCTGATTTCTCCGAAAAAAACATAATTTACACTTTAGTGTTACATAGCGTACATAAACTGAAAATAACTAAGGCTTAATTTTGACCGCTGAGTAACCTCATGCATAATGTTGTTCATTTGCAAACAAGGTTGATTTAACCTTAACACGCTACCATCTACTTAATAAAGTTCCAATACCCACTTACAAAATTTTTTAATTAAAATTGCCAATCCATCTCCACCATGTTTTGCAGTTGTTATTATATTTCATGTTTTATAAATATGTTATATATACTAACGCTGACTGAAAATTCCCTTGGTAAACTATAGACATCTTTCGGACCGGAAACATTTCTGTGCCCAAGTTACATAACGAAAATATTTCGTTTGTCGCCCAATTCAATGTATAGATCGTATTTAAATGCTATGTCGTCTGAATGCACCTCAGTCCCACAAACGCTACATGGAATGTATAGCACACCTGCATCCCGGAAACTATCCAATAGAATCACACCGATGCAACCGATCCAAGCATAAAGTGTGTGACCGCAGCGCTTTTCTGTGCACACCACCACTTACTACGCGCATATTGCAGTTTTTGTCTCCTTCACGCCTCGCATCAACGCGTCTTTGAACTATCCCTCCGAGGTTTTACACGTAATCAATCAACACCTTTGCTTCGAAATACATACATACATACAACTTCTGTTTGACAAATTTCCCTATGGTTAGCGGTTTGAAAACTTGACCGAGACCCGCAGTCTCGGTCTGGGAAGGTTGGGCCTCGATCTCGTGACTTGGTTTTTAATCGAGACTGCAAATATCTAACAGACTCAATTTAAAACACAATATATTGGATTTGATATCTGTTGGCGGCTGGGGGCCTAGGCCGGGGTGACCTCTTTAGGTCTGCTGGTGAAGGGATCAGGAAGGACATGTCACTTCATTTTTTAATTTTTATAACATCGAGCGTCCGTGCACTATTTGAGTATGGATAGAAAATCTATTATGCTATCAGTCAGACGTTATTTATTGATTTTAAACATTTATTCTGTGACATGTAGATGCATAGTGACAAGTAATAACCTACTACTGATGCTGCACATCGGTAAAAATCACTGCTGCAAATGTAGTGCCTTCATATGCAGCAGCAGTGGAAACATGAAAGAACCAAGATGCATGTGTATAATGTTGAGGTTCTTATAAGGCATAAAAACAGAAAAACTCAGCAGTTGATTCTGAGGCGGCGTGGCTCAGTGGAAAGCGCGCTGAACTGATGATCTGTCGACCGAGTTCGAAACCTCCTGGGAGCGTCGCTCATCTTCAGCTGCTGAGAACTCAGAACTAAAAACCGTCGTATCGTACCCTAGCCTACACAACTTATCACATGGTGACCACGATCGGACCGCAATGGCAAACTGCCGCGGTAGAACCAAAAATACATAAGTTGGCGGTCAAAGGACGACCTGTAGAAAAACCGGGAGATGTGACATGCTGATGCATAGTGACAAGCAATAACCTCATGCTGATGCTGCACATCGGTAAAAATCACTGCTGCATATGTAGGGCCTTCATATGCCGCAGCAGGAAAAACATGGAAGAACCAAGATGCATGTGTATAATGTTGAGGTTCTTATAAGGCATAAAAGCAGAAAACCTCAGCGGTTGATTGTGAGGTGGCGTAGCTCAGTGGATAGCGCGCTGGACTGATAATCTGTCGACCGAGTTCGAAACCTCCTGGGAAGGTCCCTCTTTTTCAGCTGCCGAGAACTCAGAACTAAAAACCGTCGTATCGTACCCTAGCCTACACAACTTATCACATGGTGACCACGATCGGACCGCAATGGCAAACTGCCGCGGTAGAACCAAAAATACATAAGTTGGCGGTCAAAGGACGACCTGTAGAAAAACCGGGAGATGTGACATGCTGATGCATAGTGACAAGCAATAACCTCATGCTGATGCTGCACATCGGTAAAAATCACTGCTGCATATGTAGGGCCTTCATATGCCGCAGCAGGAAAAACATGGAAGAACCAAGATGAAGGTGTATAATGTTGAGGTTCTTATAAGGCATAAAAACAGAAAACCTCAGCGGTTGATTGTGAGGTGGCGTAGCTCAGTGGATAGCGCGCTGGACTGATAATCTGTCGACCGAGTTCGAAACCTCCTGGGAAGGTCCCTCATTTTCAGCTGCCGAGAACTCAGAACTGAAAACCGTCGTACCCTAGCCTACCCAACTTATCACATACCCAATTGAGCGTAATATTTGCAAAAATATTTTGGCCAATGCTAATTTTTTAACAAACTTGAACATTTACGTACTGAGTGTAGCGTCAGACAATTCTAAGCAATAAAACACTGCTGTCCATATAAAGATTCTTTTTTAAGATACCTATATGCCCAGACAGCATCCAATTGAAAATTTTGGCAGTGCGCTTAAACAGAAGATATAAGGGTCAGATTCATCGACCGGGCGACGGCGATATTAGAATTTAGCTCAGATCTGCTTGCCATTCCCTAAAAATATTTGATTTAGATCCTGATGTTAATTAACGTCTAGCAATGCTTTAAGAAACATGGCGAATGGTTCTGTGCATAAAAAAGCTGAAGTAAGTTTTTACACTAAAATAATGAAACCATGAAGTAACTTTAGTTGATATGATAACTATATTTAATGATATACCGCGTGAAAGACACGTATTATGTAAGTTATTTTTAGAGATTAAAGCGAACTTCACCGTCTCCAGCAAATAGTACCAAATATTCTGAATTGAGGTAATAGCTTTGCAGCATTTGCATGACTGCTCAAGGTTAACACGATTCAGCGCCAAATCTAGTGTTCAAGTTTATGTACATATCTAATAAGTAGGTTGATAAGTAATTCGGCACGTGCTGCTATACATACAGGACATTAATACATTCGTCTAGAGCATATGTATTTGGAACATGAAAGACTTGGAATAGTTTTGCATTACAGGAGCTGAAACGTCAAATCATAGAGCATGTGGACGAGCAGTTGACGTTATTTGTCAAAGGTTTACCAAACAGTGCTCTTATTCGTCCGAATAGCTCTATTGGAAACATGAATAGCGACACCTCTAGACCAAATACTCCAGTAGAATTTGCAGCTGAGTCTGAAGACATTTATCATATTCCGATTGATAAACGGTAATTAAATGTCATTTTTTATGAAGGATCTGATTCATTGGATTGTAACATTCGAATCGATATATAGCAATTTTAATCGTTTTCGAAAATAACTGAACCTATTGTTGTTCTTTTTATTAGATTTCTTCAAAAAAATTCCACCTTTGTGTTTGCATTACTGATAGTTTACGCAATACTGAGATGTTTTTTCATCAACCGATGAAATTAGCGTTCAAAATTAATATTGTGCATTTTAGTCTCCGCAGTGCTGTAACTTCTGACAATTTTCGCAATATGGTCCAAACGAAACTCTGACTTTCCCAAAGTGTAAAGGTGGATGCTGGTCCATCTGTGTGTCCGACGTGAATCTTATGAACCACTGCAACGTTTTGTTAAACCTTCTGTGTTGGAAGGCATAAAATAGTGGGGTGTTGGGCTATCCTGGCATTGGGGTTTTAAAGTTCAAAGCGATTTTTTAGCTATGAGCCAAATACTGGAACCGACCTGTATAGTAAATTTATTACCGAAACCGGATTTAAACCGGATTGCAAAAGTGTTTGTTTGCTGAATTAAAATGAATTTTTAGCTTTTTTCATTTTTGATTGTCAAAAGCTTAAGCTTTTCGACTTACCGGGATATGCAGTCGCGGCTAAAGGTCTAGTATTTCTACTTCTAGAATTCAGTTGTTATATGCGAAATTAAAAGCGCAAATATCGTGTATCTGGTGGTTTCTACCGTATATTGGAACCAGATATTCGGTCGATTTCTGATTTTTGCTCATAGACCTATAAAATGAACGTATTATATGTCATTATTTTTCAACATCCACATGTTTATTTTAGGCGGTTTCGTTTAAAAATTTTTGTTCGACGTGAATCTATGCTTACGTAAGTGCTCATTCGTTTTGTATTTTAAACTTTCTTAAATTTTGTTGTTTGTATGTGGAATGACAATAGAAAATAATTCTTACTAGTAATCCGTTGTGACACACATGTGCAGCTCTCTTAAAATACATTGTGATTTGTCATGTTTTGAAGGATTTGTTCATGCAAGTCTTTACTTAAGCCTTAACTTGAAATGACAATTGTGTATTAAATTAGAATACAAATTTTTAGCCTGTGTGGGTCCAGTAGGAATAATGGACCGCAGGATCCACCATCCGCAGAGAAAAATACGCGCCGAAAATTGATGTTTCCTTAAAACAATATACGTACAATTTATATACATGTTAAAATATACGAATAAAGCAAACATGCTTCGTCAAATAGAATAACAACACAAAGAAAAAATAAACAACAGTGTTCTATCTTCAGAAGTTTTCACTTAAAGTAGTGAAGCAAATTTGCATATGGATATGCAAATCTGCTGGAACGCTGCCCAAAATACGTATATGGGCGTTCCAGCTTTAATAATATAGATATCAGACCGAACGCTAGCTATATATTGCATATATACAAGCTCTTTTACGTAAAATTGCGTTCGAATATGCTGTTAGTTCTATATACTTAAACATGTTTTTACTCTTGTCATTGTGCGTTATAGTGACATTTTAGCTAGAAATGAAATATGTATAAGCACGCATGTACTATGATTTATAATATAAACTATTTGTAATTGCATTGTTTTCAGCGATTTATTGAAAGAATCGCATGTTCGTTCAATTTATCACATTTTTGCAGCTGTTCTTATTATTCTTATACTTAACTCCTGGGTGCACGATTTATTGGATTATGGTTGGTAAGTGCAATATCCTAATGCAGTTATTTGCATTGCACATTAGCGTTTACATTTGTAGATAAACTACGTTACAGATCTTAATAAATGTAGCGTTTTACTTTACTTAGTGACAAACCGTTATATATGATAAGGCTGCGCTTTTTAGAAAATTGAGCATACACGGTTACAAACGTAGCTAAGGTCGACTGAGATACATCAAACGAAGCTTAATCCGTGCGATGTTTTAGGCCGAATTTACGTCTTAATATGATTTTGTGGTGTTTCGGAAAGATGCCTGACGTTTTGTTTATTTGGGTTGCCATGTTTTCTTCAACGCTAGTCGCGTACGCTGCTTTTAATGTGTGGTCAGCTAGTCCGTCAACTTGTGAGTTCACCCCTTGTATTATTTAATCAGTACGTTGACCGTTGAAATCGGAAGTCTTAAAATATGTTGTAATTAATTCCTAATCTTAATATGATAATTTTTAGCCCACTCTATGCTCCACTGATTAATTAGTCTGTGGATTGTAAAAAGTTTATATATATATTAATATATTATATGTGTATATATAGAACTGATTTTTACATTATGGTGGTGAAGAACTAGATTTGTTATCTGTTAATCTATTTAAATTTCGTTTCTGATTTGAGGGTTTGAATGCGTGTCTTGGCTAGTGATGTACGTTGCGTATTTGTCAATGCTTTTTACGTACCCCATCACATTCATTATCATGAATGACATTCCAGTTGCATCTTCGATGATTATTGTTTGTGAACAGGTATGTTTTGTTTTCGGTTTGGTTTATCATCACTGGCTTTAAATTTTTCAAATTGTTCGCGCAGCGTGGAAAACAATCATCTAGGGTACTCTAACGGTAAGCACATTAACTGTATTAATGGACCACACTGATAAAATGGTGATTACAGAAAATCTGCAGTGATTGTAGGAATTGTGTTTGATTCCGCAAAAATAAGTTCAATTTGAGGGTTTGATTAGGACCGACAACAATGGTGCGCGCAATGCGAATATTTTGTTTTCTGATTAATATTTTGAGATATTAACCTTTAGGCAATATGAGGCCGCTAATATAGCATTTGTTTTTGCTTTTATTATGTGCTACGATTTTCGACGTATATAATATGTTATCGTTTATATAAACGAAGACCAGTAGTACTACATCGAATTCAGTGTTACAAGTAGCTGATTTAAAGGTTCGAATGATAATGAAAATTCATGCGTTTATCCGTGAAAATATTCCGCGTGCGTATCGATATCACGAACGCGTGCAAAGAATTAAAGAAGATAGTTAGTTATTTTCAAATATATACCTAAGAGATTTTTTTGGTTTAGTGTGTCTATGAGTGAAACTCGGATCGAGTAACTGGCAATAAGCTAAAATGTAATTACCGGGAACAGTTAATATGCTAAATATGCGAGTATCCTGCTAGTTTGCAAATATAAAATGTTTTCAGCGGCACTGTTGTGTTTCTTACCCAAAACCGTACGAAACATAGTGTTATACACTGGGAAAACCAATACTGACTTGTAAAAATATAATACACTCAAATGCTATAATTATTGACATAGGTATATGCTAACTGGCGTGTGACTATTGGCTAACAATATTTTAAGTGTTCTAATTTGTAAACGCTATGTTTAATTTTCTCATGCTTGAAAACCCTATAGAAAACAGCGCACAATTGTTTATAAAAATGATAATTTCGAACTAACCTGCCGTAGTTAGCATAGGTAATATTATGGTACTTAGTCAATAGCAAACTATTTAGTTACTTTTCATTTATCGACTTTGGAGGCTTATAAACGATTTATTCTTATTCCTCCAGCCTAAAAACCATTGCGTACGTACTAAAATTAGATTGCTTGTAACCATAATAAATCGTGAAATAATGTACAAAGTCGTACTTTAGGCTTAAGTCAAGGTGCAAATGGAACTGGATTATACCGGAATCGGAACAGCAAATTTATACCGGAATTGTAATCGAAATCGGAACTAAGAATTTTGCGACTGTCTGTACTTATAATTTGTATTTACAAATATAATATTGATTTAGGGTGTCTGTTGTCTGGCAACAATTTTCAAAAACGTCGCTTGAACAAATTGGCTATGATATCTGGTTCTGTAAAGCTAAACAGCAATCAATTATTGATAATTTAATTCATCGAAAGCAATTTAATAGAAAAATGACACAGAATTTTTATGCAACTTATCACAACATGTAGGATTAAAACTAAAATTTCAAAATTCCGATTCGGATTGACTGCAATCTGCATCGGAACTCGTTTCTATTGTGAAACGGAATTCCGGTTGCACCATTGCTTAAACATATACAAATTAGCCTGTAGCTAGTAAACGGCTTAGCATTTTAAAACCCCAATGCGAGGTTAACCCCTCAGGATAATAAGCCTTCAAATAAAAAGTTTTCCGGACATCCGTCTTTCGGCCAGCCGAGCACATGACATAAAAAGCTTCGCGGATTTAAATATAATTTCAACATTTAGGAACCAATACCGTGAATATTAATAACAGAACACTGCGTCAGAGATTGATTACAAATAGAGACAAATAAAGCGCATCATTCTCTGACACCTTACTTTTGTTAAATGTCATAATTGTTGAATGAGGCTTGGCACAAGTTTATTTACATGTTTTTGTTGTGTTTAGTGCAAAAAGGTGTCGAGTATGAAAACAACCCACGTGATACGTTACACCACTGTCCAGATTTTAGCCTGTTTCTGTATTTTCTTTTTGCACCAACGCTGGTATATCGTGATAGTTATCCACGGTATGTTTGTTGTTGTATTTAGAAACCTGGCTAATGAATTGTTTTATACATGCTAAAGATATATGTATTATGTTTGTGCGTGGGTTTGTTTCTGAACCTCAACTTAGCATCGTTAAAGTATAAGTGAATATTTAGCTGATTTTTCTATTTAACAACCATACTTAAGTTAAGTTAACTTGTAGTAAACTAACTGAAAGCATTTTGTTCTGGCACATAGTTGGAAAAGCGAACCTACACGGTTAATACGGGATATTGACTTAAAGTAACTTCTGAACTAGTTTTAGAACGGAAAAGATAAACTGGTCATATGTTGGCTCAAATTTTGCTCAAGTTTTCGCGTGTTTGTTTTATTGTAACTATTTGGTCACAACATTTTGCATTCCTGCTTTTCAGGTACGTTTTCTAAGTCCAAGCAAACACACATCTATGACATTGAGCGTGCCAGAATTGAAATAGTCAACGCTGATCCGTCATATATTATTTTATCAGATTATTGAATTTAAATTTGGTATAGAGATAATACTTGTTTGTAAACTTAGCACATTACATATAGTCGGCACCTAATGTTAACTTCCATTCATTTGCAGCTGGTGTTTATGAATTATCTCAAACTTTCATATTATAGCATTTTCAACCGGATCACGTGACACCGCGCACTTTTTTGTCTGGAATGTTTAGTTGTATTTTACCAGCATCTCTTGTTTTGCTACTTGGTTTCTTTGCCATTTTACATTCCTGGCTCAACGCGTTTGCAGAAATGTTACGATTTGGAGACAGAATGTTTTACAAGGTTCGTGAGACAACAAACTTTATTGTAACTTAATCGTATTCTGTAAGGCATGAATTCAGTTCGCTCGTGATGGAAAGTTGATTGTGGACCAAAACGAATTCGAACACGGTTGTTTAGCAGAAATGATTTTTGAGCCCGATGGCTATTTTATTTTTAATCATGTTGAATTATTTATTTTTTTATTGTTCTGCTCTCAGGATTGGTGGAATTCAACGAGCTTCTCTGGCTATTATCGAACCTGGAATGTTGTTGTCCATGATTGGTTGTATGTTTACGTGTATCAAGATATTATGCATCTCTTGGTGCGTTTCACTTTATAGAAGTTTTTTTCCAATAAGATGTGAATATTTGTGTTTTTGCGGCGCATATTTAAACATGCTAATTCGCTTCATATTGCTATTAACTATTTTGAAAACATTTTCAAAACTAATACTTAAACTAGTTTTCTATTGCACTAGTGGTAAAAGAAAGAAAAAGAAAGTTTGATCATGATACAGTTCGCAAGAAACAAGCTTATAGTACCTTCACAAACCTAACGAAAAAAGCAAAGATTTAATAAATGTACGTCTTAAGTTTGTTGTTTTTAAATGAATATCTGGCAACACTGGAAATTGCGTTTTTGTCTATTATTTTAGCAAAAAGACGAAAACACTAAAAATCGTACCCCTGCAGCGCTGTCAGTTTTCTTGTTATCTGCGTTGATTCACGAATACATCATTGGCATTGCATTGCGCTTTTTCTATCCTGTGATGTTTGTTCAATTTTTTGGGTTTGGAGGTAGATTGCTTGAGCTTATTAATCGACGTTTAAGATCTCTATAAATGGATTGCAAGAGGCACTGTTTAGCAGATGAGGTGAACGTGTATTTTGAAAATTATGCAAATAGACATGGTATGTTAAAAGTTACGCAGTGACTTGGTTTGCGTATATTAATAATACCTGAACGTATTGAAAAATTAAGTTGTTTTAATTTAGATGTTCGAAGCGTACTGTAATTTACAATGGGATTAAGTTATTTTCAGTTTTGTTGTTCTTTGTTACTGGTAAACGTGAGAGCCGCGGTTGGAATGTTTTAATGTGGCTCAGTCTTTTTCTTGGCACCGGGCTGATGATGTGTTTATACAGTTTTGAGTACTTCGCGCGACGGAATTGTTCTCCACATCAGGTAAGAAAGTTGCTTATCTTGTTTGGAATGCGCCGCGAAATTGTGTGCATTTAGTTTTTTTAAAAACCTTCACAGTAAATTTAATCATTCGCGCATTAATCTTATTTACTTTGAGAACCTTCACTAGGTTAGGCGATTTGGGGTGGTTCGATGTTTGCGTGAAATTGTATCTCTATTCCGTGGTTTTCAAACTAGTTGTGAACGGAAATAAACTTGCGTTTGCATTGTGTTTGTCGTACACCTCCAACTTATATAATATAACTGGTGATTACATTACTGATGCAATGGCGTCAGAGCAAAATTATACGCTGCGTTTATGTTATGATTATAATCAGCCTATGACAGGCATGTTTGCTTTTCAGAACAACCTTGTTGATATATTGTTACCGCGTTCATTGAATTGCATTCCAAAGCCCATAATTGCTAGTGAATGAAAGTTGTTGTTTATTCAACATATATTATTGTGTATTTATTAACGTTGCAATAATTTAGTGTCTTCTGCTAGCGATACAATTATGTCGTTTGTTGAAAGTATTTCGAACACGTAAAACATAAAATGGCTTACAAACAAGACCATTAATACGGTATTGTTTGTAAAAATGCATTTGATATTGGCATAACCGAAACGTATTTCCAAAGATTAATGTTGCAACAGGGCTTAAAAAATGGTTTGTGAACTCATTAGCACCAATTAAATATAACATTAGTTTCTTAAAATGAAATAACTATGATTGGCGTTTTTGACATTAAGAATGAGATTGATTTGGTTGTGGCACAGTTTTGTGGATATGAAATGTCGTCAAAAATAAATTGCAAACATAAACACTTCCGTATCATTTTTCAAATCAAAAATACACTATTTTTGACACGATTCTTGATCAGATTCTGCTCGGTTGTATTGCGTTTTATAAACTTGTCTGTCTTGTCTGATACACTGCTTTAATTTGGAAAACTTGTAAGCTTTCATTGCTGATTCCTTTTCAATAATTGCATATGCATGCATTTTTGAATACTTCTGGTCTCTTATTTCTTGACTTTGTTTTATTGCTTTTTACATGCCAGTGAATAAGATGACAGTTTACATTGTTAAATGCCGTATTCGCCTTAAGATTGAAGGATTGTTCAATAGATATATAACTTTGGCGGAAACGGTCTATATTGTACATATTTGAATGTGCTTAACGCCCCTTGTGGTTTGGCCTACTTACCATAGCCATTTAGATTTTGTGGTGGTACAGTCAAACCTTGACAATTTGGTTTCGTAGATATTCTATTGTATTCTGAATAGTATTTTGACAACCCACCGTTTTTGGCTTCTGTGTAATGCATTTTGATTATTTTTATCATCAAATTACATTTATGTCGTGCCATTTTGTGTCTATCCGGTTTGGTTGGCTTTTTACTGTATTGAAATGATTTGCAAAAAATGCAGTGAGCGTTTTCATTGTTGACTGTAGCTTGAGGTTGATTTTACATTGTACACTTATTAACTTCCTAATTAGAGTCTTACAACCCCGTGCAAATAAGTATATATTGCTTCCAGTAAAGCAAAATGTCAATAGGGTAGCGACATACTTTGAAAAAAATTTAATGCCTTCCGGCGTCATTCGCTTTCGCTCGGAATCGTATGCAATTGCGAAGTGTCATCACATGCTAATTATAATGAAAAAGTTTCTGACTTGTGGCAAATTATATACGGCGACGCTTGACAGGTATAGCCCACCCTTTTCTGTTTTTAGATCACTTGTGGTCCGCTCACTTTGTTTATCTTCTATTTTTAAGCAATCTTGTGTTTATCACACCATTGTTTACCTTGAGCACTTAATCGATTTGGTTAATGCTGCTTTCAGGAGCGTTATGTTTTGCCGAGGGATTGCAGCTAAAATATGGGCTTAGGCTTAGAACTAATCTTTACGCGTACGTTTGCAATAGGCTTTGGCTGATGTACTAGTCTCTTAAAAGTAGCATTGATAAATTTTTTGTGTGGTTGATCTATTTTGATTTCATCAAAGTCGAATTTAGAATTGGTTTAATTATTAAAGTTGAATAGTATGGTTTTGTATCATGGTCTGATTTGAGAGCGCCATAGCAAATTTTCCGTTGCATGCATACCTGCTAGCAGGGTACAACCGGAGGCCTGGCTCCGGCAGGAAATCGGCCTCCGGCTCCGGTATGATTTTTGCCGGAGGCTCCGTCAATTTCGGAAGTTAAACTTTGCATAATTTTGCAAAATTTATCTGTTTAACGCGTTTCTTTTTACTTTTGTCGCAATTTTCAGGAAATAATTTCCGAAATTTCGCAGAAAATTGGCGTAAAATCAAAGCTTAACAACATATTACAGATATTGGGCAAACTAATTCACTGTCATTTTTACTACCTAATTTCGCCTCGCCGCAGGCTCCGGAAAGTTCCCATGACTTCCGGCTCCGGTATTTTTCACCTCCGGTTGCGCCCTGCTTGCTAGATTTTCATTCTTCATACAATGTCGGTCGCATTTTATGTAAAAAATTTTTATTCTGTGTTGCAAACCATGTTATTCAAACAGTTACTGAAGGACAGGCAGCGATAATATTTTCCGCCCAATTTATGGAAAGAATAGCGAATTTGCTAGAAATTCCACGCATTGTAGGAGTGTTGTTATTCTTATTATGGCACACTTTCAACATATTTGCACGGATAACGCATATATTGTGAAAGATTTTTCGTGATTTCTATAACGAAATCTGTTTGCGTTATTTTGATCTCTATCCGCTTGCTTTATTTTTTACTTTCCGTTTACACCCTAAGTTGTTTTATAAAAGCAGTTATTGACGTTTTATTGTTCATTAAAAGAGGTATGGATGGAGCCAGTGTTATTGCAGCATCACTGGCACACCAGGTACAGTTTGCGCCGACAGGTCTAATTTTAGAATTATTATGGAAAAACGAGACTTTCAACAGAATGCTCCAAATGCCAGTTTAAGCTCCTCAACTAGAAAAAATCATTGAAACGTTTTAAGTAAAATCCAAAGACAGAATTAAATGTCTCGAAAATGTTGGTAGCATTCGAACAAAACTACGCTTTCGTTTTAAAATGCTTTTTTGTAGATTTCAGGTATCGTATTTTGTGTTAATATTGGATATAGGTCTCGAGAGGGGGTGTCAATAATTTTGAATCAGAAAATAAAACGGTCTTAAATTTTAATTATTAAAATGTAAATTAAACTTGATTGCAGGGGATTGACGTTGTGTTTGGGATTGTTGGATTTCCTGTCATCGAAGTAGGCTACGCAGTTCAACAATATGGTGTTCAATTCATTGGAATGCGCAATGAACAAGCGGTATCTTTATTGTTTATGTATTCAAATTGATTAGCGCTAACATGGATCGTTCTTCATCTGTTGTATTATCGTTTGTCCCTAGAATCTGTACATGTCAGTTGTCACTAGTATGAAATAACGTTTTTACTAATTTAACTCCATTATATTATGAGGAATTGCAAACGTTCTTCATGAAACATAGTTGTGTAATTATAATACGTTTTGTGTAAGCATTAATTTTTATGTTATGTTTAGGCAGCATATGCAGCACAATGTTATGGCTATTTAACTGGCAGGTATGAGATAAACATCTAATTTGGATGTAAAACATCTCCAGTCCATGAAGTCCAGCCAACAAAATGAAATCGCAACCATAACTATGTTTGTTAGATGAACAGTGCATATTCGCAGCTATTTAAGAGTAGCAAGCAATGTATCGTAAATTTCGGAGTTTGTTTGAATCGAATACTTGGGACTTTGGGATAGCTTTATTGAAATCCTTTTTTCTCAATGTATACATATGAGTTGTAAAATTTTAGCTTCTGTAGATCTAAATGCTTTAGCCTCTAGGTTTAACATTATTTATTCGTTTAGACCTTCTGTTGTGCTGGTTGTATCGGGACCAGGTTTACTTCATACTATTGGTGGTTTGGCAAATGCTGCAAGTAATGGCTGGTAAGCAGTATGTTTACGTTATGTTACTTTGCTGTTAGGCATATGCTTTGTACATCACAATCTATAGTTATTTTCACGAACAGTTTTCTCAGGCTACATCTCTACATGTTGTTTTAACCCAAAGGATGAGAATAGCAAATCGATCTTCGTCAGTTCATTTTTTCTCTCGCATATTTTCCCGCAACACCTGGCAAGAGTTAGAAAACTGTTCGCGCCTCACTAACATTTCTAAACAGGCTGTTTTTGTCTACGAAAGCACATATTTCATACTTTGTTGATGTAGTTACTAACATTTTTGAAGAATGTCATAATTTTTTCAGGCCGGTGATTGTTATTGGAGGATCATCTGATCAAGACCAGGAAGAAATGGGGGCGTTTCAGGAATGGCCACAGGTTAGTAAAATGGCTTTGTAAGAGCACGGATTCAAACCATGAATGTTATACAGTAATGCACTTCTTTTTCTTATTAAATTCTCAAAACGTATGAAGGTATTTCTGTTCGTTTATGTTAAAATTGTTTTAACGCTTTAAAATGCTGGCAGGTAAAATATAGCCTTGGCCAAATCCTGAACGAGGATGAGTGTCGCTATGTGGAAAATATCTATACTCCACGAATTTGGTTTTTGATTTTTAAAGGTTCGCTTGTTTACTTGAGTGCATAAGATTTGGATTTCATGGTTTTCTTGCGTGCGTAAGATTTGAATTTCAAGGTTGCTATGTTAACCGGTTCCGCTGCCGTTGAAATTTCATAACATGTTTTTACCTATTTTATTCGCTTCACTAGTAGCAACCAATCGGATGTTGCTTATTGTAACATTGTTGGCAATTTTGAATTGTGCCACAGGTTGAAGCTGCGAGACCATATTGCAAGATGTCTGCTAGACCTCATTCGATATCAAACATTCCGTTTCTTGTGGAAAAAGTATGTATGTTTAGTTTTTTGTTTTGTTCACTTAATATTTTGTGCGCGTATGCGCATATGTTTGTAGCACATTAGTATAAGTCGTTGGTATGACGATATAACAGCGAAATTTTAATATTTAAGGCTGTTCGAGTAACAACATACGGCAAACCCGGTGCTGCTTACATTGATATACCTGGAAATTTTGTGACTGGTGTCGCCAGTTGTGATATTAGGTATGTTATTTAAGAACATTTGTTTTTGCTCAGTTATTATACTGTGAGTGTCCATATCATTTCAATTATTGCTTGTGTAAAAGTGGACCCATAACCAGTTGTGTTAGTATAGCTTTCTTAATTTTGCTTGTTACCAGCTAATTTTTGGTTTCAGACAGCTGCCAAAAGTACCGCTTCCGCCAAAAATTTGTCCGCCACTAAGTTGTGTACAGTATGGTGTGGAAGTTTTGACATCTGCGCTACGGCCGCTTATGATTGTTGGAAAAGGTAAACCAGTATTGGATTTTATGCGGTTCAGTTGGCAGAGCCAGAACTTCAAGTGTTTGCTGCGAAGCCAGAATTTCGGAAATTTGGGTTACATTCTATAAAAGTTTCGAAGTATTTCAACCAAATAAGGAAGTTCCTAAAATCCTGGACAAAGATCACAAATAGGGTTTGAAGCCTAAAACCACCCTAGCCACGTCGTTGGAGCTAGTTGCTATTTTTTCTGTTTTTGTTCAAAGGAATATGGGTAGATAGATATGTAATGTCATCGTGGTGTGCATACATATATAGGTTGTGCTATGAGCAACGCCAGTGCAAGCCTGCGTCAACTTGTTGAACTATACAATTTGCCATTTCTGCCAACTCCAATGGGAAAAGGTGTTCTACCTGACGATCATCAAAACTGTGTAGCTCAAGCGCGCTCCTAGTAGGTTGTGTATTGGTTTTTTTAAGATCTAACTTTCGAGTAACAATGTTAAAAAAGTTGGTCAATTATCATACGTAATGTATTGATATGTAGTATTGTTAAATGTAATGGCGTGTGTCTTCTTTTCGGCCATATTCTGCGATCAATCATTGTTGGAAATCTGATAACCTTTGATTATAATCAAGCTACAAAGATTTGATGGTGTTCTTGTTTATTGGTAATACCTTTGTATTAATTATGGTAAATTTTGTGTTTTAGGCAGTGTGTGATAGTCTAATTTTGATAAATTAATGTCATACGGTCAATACCGGGCATTGAATAAAGTTATCTTAATAAAGTATGTATTTTTTAGAATCTTGTGTTACAACTACTTTGTTATAGTGTTTTACAAAATGCTGATGTCGTTCTCCTGTGCGGTGCGCGCTTAAACTGGATTTTGCATTTTGGAAAACCGCCGCGTTTCGCTGCAAATGTCAAAATTATTCAGGTTGTGTTAAATATTTTTCAGAATTAGTGTTGACGTATATAACTGAAGTAAGGTTATTTCATGATGGTAAACAGTTCACAGCCAGGAAAACTGAGCTTTGTCGCAGTTTTCTCACTCAATCTTATGGTATAACATTACACTTTCTCAGAAAGACTAGCAGCAGCGAATATCTTGCAGTTTTCTTGCGAAAATCGTTGTCAACGGGCAGTATGGCTTTTGTTTTCAAGTTTTCAACGTCACGTACATATGTAGTAACTCGCTAGTACTTGTTTGTACGTGGTCGTTTTTGTGCTGTATCATTAAAATTTTGTTGTGATTTTTAATGAAATCATTATTATTGTTTGTGCTTAACAAGGGCATAGTGAGTATTTTGGAAAAATAGGTGCGTACGAATTTCGAAATGGATTAGTGTGTTGTAAACTGAAACCGTGTCTAGAAGCCCCTATACAAAAATCCCGAAGATGGAATGACTTGTGAATCCCACCGCTCATGACGGCTGCCGAAACAATAAACAATATTTGTTCAGCTTGATTTTGTGCCAGAAGAACTTCATCAAAACGTTGCTGCAGAATCGGTATTGTGTGGCGATATTGATTGCTCTGTCAGAATGGTACATTTTTGTGAATAGTATTGGATTCTTAAGTGTAACGTGCAAATTATATATTTATTTGCCTTAGCTGAACTTTTGCTTGTCGGCGTAATTAGTATTCAACATGACTTCTCATCTATGCGTTAGAGGTGCTGCCGGGTTGCGGAATGGGCTGCCGCACCCCAAATGCCCAGCAGACAATTCAATTTTTACCATGAAAAATTTACCGATATCCACTTGAAAAGCGTATTTAAGATGTGTTTTTGGCGAAAACATCCTGGGAACGCTAGTGCTGTGTACATGTGACATAGCGAACAGTGTCAATTTTAATTATACTACGTAAAACTTATAATAGCTTATGTAAGTCTGAGATCTGTTATATGATTGAGTTTAATCTAAAAGGGAACGTTCGTTTTGGAGCTGTTTAATAGTTTGTCATTTGAGTTTTTGTTTGTGAGTGGCTGTTACGCTATATTAAATGTGTTATCAGTGTGCTTATAAACATTACTGGTTACTGCAATAAACACCAGAAGCAGTGTTCGGAATTTATGAACTAAGTAAAGTAAACTTGTTGTATGTAATAAATGCTATATTGGAGCTGTGTTTATTATTGTTTTAGCTTTTAGACTCTATGCGTTCGCTTCAAATTGACAATTCGTGGTGGGTTGACATAAAAAAGGCGAGAAATAAAAATGCTATGGCAATCCAAGTATGTGTTGCGTTTAAATGTACATAATTTATATATTGTGCTGTACAGTTTAGTTCCATCCCTATTGTTACAGCTAAGTTGTGCTTTGCGTACTGTAGTGTAAGGATTAAGAAGATTTTTTGTTAGGTTCAAACCGAATCTTTAAGTTTCTGGGATAGAAGTAGAAATTGAATTTTGCGCACACATGTGTTCAATTATAGACTGATTTTTGTTCATTTTGTTTTTACAGTAGTAAAATTTGTGTCAAAAATATATGCATAATAATTTAGGGAATGATTGAAGATAAAAGTCAACCGCTCAATTACTATGCCGCGTTTGAGCCAGTAAGCACTATTAGTGTTTGATTTTTAAGTTGTTAAATCAAACATTTCTTCAGTGGCATTCCGGAGATTTAATATTGTGTTTTGCGTAAAATAATATTAATATCGTCGTTTCCTTGGGCATTATTGTTTAATATAGTACCCGGAGCCTTGTCATTTTGATGTGTGTAATCTGGTATTAATATAGTATGTAAGTGGCAAAAGTAATGCTGTATAAAAGAAAGCGAGCATGTTTTGTCCGCACAACTTAATATTTTAACGTTATCAACAGAAAAACTGATTTTTCAATAGCACTAACTTCTGATAGTCGTTAATTATTAAACCGCGGAAAAGTTTTTACTATGCTACTACTGAATTATTTACCGGTTTTTATTATTTTTTCAGATCCGTAAATTGCTGCCGCGAAATGCATTTGTAGTGAATGAAGGGTCAAATACAATGGATATCGGGCGGACGATGTTGCCAACTTTTCTTGCCAAACAAAGGTTAAAATTTTGTACTCAACTAGCCTAGTTATGCAAGTCTGGATCAAAATGTATTAACTATGAATGCATTAAAAAGATTTTATCTTATTGTATTTCAAGTTTGACTCGATTTTCAGACTTGACGCAGCAACGTTGGGGACAATGGGGGTTGGCGTTGGATTTGCTATCGCTGCTGCTCTTTATGCTCGAGAGCATGAGAATGAACCCGTGATTTGCATACAAGGGGATAGTGCGTTTGGGTTCTCTGGAATGGAACTTGAAACCGTTGTAAGGTTAGTTACTAATACCAAGAGTAGATTATCATTCTTCAACAAAAGTATGCACCTAGGAACATTCTGTCTGGGTGTCTGGGAAAACATGTGACCTGCGTGTGTTGCGTTTTTGAACTTTCAATTCTTGGGGATATATTTCCACACGCTTCTTGGTATCACGGGTTGTGTGAGTTAATTACTCCGTTTATAACTTTGTTTTGTATATTGTAAGTAAGATCCAGCCCTCCCCCGAAATTAAGGGGATCGGGCAAAACGCAACCCGTGCTAGTACAATTTGTACAACTATTTTTAGCAAGGTGTATACTCTTGTTCAAAGAGTAAACTCTTGCTACTGCTGATCTGTGTAGTACATTTTGGCGGACTTATTTACGATTTGCTCATAGGTGAACAACGAACAGATTTTGCGATTATGTGCGTTTCTACTATCGAAATACATGAGGTTTCGCTTTGTAGTTTTGTATCTATTACTGTGCTGTCGTTTGTATTGTTCGCCAAGTAATTCTGCCGCAAAAATTTCTAATATTCCAGATACAAACTGAAAATTATATTCGTCGTTTTCAACAACAACGGAATTGGAATGGGAACAGATGAAAACTTCTACAAATCGGTTAATGCAAAACAATTGCCTTTAAGGTTGGTAATTCAGGCGTGTTTCTATTGCGTATTAGTCGTTGTTTGTGTCTCTGTTAAGCCACAGAAGGCTCTGTATTTATGTTATCTAGAATAATAGTGGTCGCTTCAAACTTGCTGATGCATTTAGTTTTTGTTATCTGGAGTGAGAATAATGTTTTCTTAACTACACAGTTTTAATGTCGTCTTTTTTGGAAATATTAAAAAAACTACAAGTTCCGTAGAAGAAAAAGACGACATCACATTTCTCGAATATTGCATTCCTTCAGCTTCAAACATTTGTATAGCGCTTTAAGAAATAAATCAAATATAATGTGTGCTGTTATTATTTTCTTCAGTCTTCCGCCGACGGCTCTGACTCCGAATTTCAGCTATGACAGATTAGCGGAAGCATGCGGTCTAATGGGACGTTTATGTAAATCAACAGAATGCATTGAACGCTGTCTAAGCGAAGCTCTACGAGACGACTCCAATCGTTCTTATTTACTTCATATTCCAATTGATCCCGCTGCTGGTCGAAAACCGCAAGAATTTAGCTGGTTAACTCGATCAAACCTGTAATAGTAAAAAGTGGTTTGTTGCTGGTTTTGTTGCAGTGGATTCGCTGGCGGAGCCAGAAGTTTCTGGTGAACAGGATACTTTTGACTTTCGATATTTTACAGCTTTTTAACGCGTTCTGTAAATATTTCGATATCTAAGTCTTGTAAATTGCACTGAAGGCGTGAAATTTTATGCGGTAGTGTTGTAAACAAAGCATGAATCAGATATTTTATGGGAAAACACACTGTTAACTGTAGGTTAACTATATGTATAGCAAAAACGTCTAACAGCAATGCTGGTATGGATCTACCATTGGCGGTTATGTTGTGGTGATTGGTACTAAAGTTTATTAAAATGTTGTAAATAATATGCCTGCAGAAGACGTTCTTTAATATAAAACAAGTAGCCGTACTGGCACATATGTGCAAGTTTATTAAAGTACTGGGATTTCAATGCATGCTCAAACTATGAACACTTGCATTCCGTAATAATACTTTTTACACTCGCAAAATTGATCAATGGTCCTATAAGTACAAAATTCTTTTGTTGAACGATCATCATATATTTTCAAAAACTACTTTTGCTACTGAACTAGATCGTGCGCAAAATGCGCATATTGGGCTTTCCAGCTTTTATACAATAGAGTAGAATTTGAAACGTATAATATGTTTTTGTTCGTTCACGACGTATATTGTCCATGTTATATGTATAACTAGAACATGATACTTTTATGGACATCATTAGCCAAGCCTATTTCTACGCCTACTTGTCCGTGCTTACGTTAACTGTATTGCTTGCCCTCAAGAAAACAACATACGCATAAAATAACATTTTTGTCTGCATATACGTATATTATTCTTTTCATACCTATAATTTATTTCCATAAGTAATAATAAAAGTGATTTTAGTTTTGTATATTGTAGAGCCATGAAATTGGCCAATTTTTACTTCTATCATTACATCATTTTACATACAAACTAGGGCCCATGTTACGCTGAGGGCCGTACCGGAACAGTGGGACAGCGGGACAGATGGGACAGATATATAATATGTATATAATATATACATATATATAATATGTATATAATATATACATATATTTTTGTGTCCCGGGAAATTGGGACGGCCTTTATACTAACATGGGCCTCAGTCAGAATATTGAACTAAATCCTTGACAATATTTGTTAGTAGATTTGGGTTTTTTCGGTGTAGTTACTGCCAGAAGTTTTATAATTCCGTATGATATTGAGAACAGTTGTATTTTTACATCCTGTCGGATACTGCACTGTTTTCTTTACATCCTGTTGGATACTACACTGCAAAATGGTGAGTCAAATTGACTCTCCGAAATAGGCTTTTCGGGACTACACAAATTGAGTCAAAATTTGACTCCGCAAGTGTCTAATTCGATTCACTGAGTCGCACGTTTGACTCTGGCGTAGTAGAATTTGACTCTGCTTGTGTAGTGTCGAAAAGCCTGCTTTGGAGAGAGTCAATTTGGCTCACCATTTTTTTGCAGTATGTCATAAGCTCGGTCCTGCGGTGGTCCTTGCGTATAAAAAGTAGTTTAGTGTTTGAATTCTTAGGCGTTTGAGCTTGAGATAAATTTGGTTTACTTAAGACGCGCTATACATTTTACTTTTGATGACGTCCGGCGTCGTTTGAAATCAAACGGCACTATACCGCAAAACACATTCAAAATAAAGTTTTCAAAAAAGTTTTGAAATAAAGTCTGAAAATAAATGTTTGCGTGTTTTTTATAAAAATTGTCTTAAATAGAATTATTTTTTAGATTTGTCAGAAAATACTTCTCTGAATAAATTCATAAATACTTTTTTGTGTCCGAAAGCATATGAATTTCTACATGGCACCACATAATTCATAAACAACATTTTTTAACTTGCAATGAAGTACAGCTCTGGACGTCGCTGCACGACAAGCATTGCGACACCGTTATCTTTTACAAAAAATTCATCTCCTAACAATTGTTAACACATATAGCCTATAGTTGTTCCGTTTAAACAAAAACAGCTTCATTTGTTTGATGGAAAAAGAGCTTCTTAATAGTCTTGAGTTTTTAAGTTTAAGCAAAAGTAAATTAAAAAATTAACAGAGGTCATGGTGTTGGCAGCAATGTCTCAGGCAACGGATAAACCGAAGATGCCATATGCACCAAGTAAAAATAGATGTTAAAAATTCGAAACAGCAACAGCAGTCGCAGCAGAAGCCGGTACAATATCAATCGCGTGCTTCGAAATAATACTTCAATTAAGAAACCGAACAAACTGGTATAGTCCTAATCAACGCTCAAGTACATATTCGCAGTCATCGGACTCCCGGCGTAGTTTTACTTTACCGAAGGACCGAGGCGAAATAGCAGTCGAAGCGCTAATCGGGTATTGATTGATAAAGAAGCAAAAGAAAAACATACTGATTCGTATGGTAAATATACGGAATTGCTTAAGTATGCTCCAATAAGGAAATACAACGGTTGATGTGTCGTAGCATTTCTGCTGACACGGGAAGGTAGCGCGCTTTTAACTGATTGTTGGCGTTGTGGAAAATGGGGTAATGCTAATCGTGATTGTAATGCATCCCAAGAACAGGCTCAATAATATCAAGATAGCCTTCAGCTTTTAAAGGATAAAATTGCACAAATGATGTAGTAATCGGCATATGAAGCGGAAATCAACCCGACATCAGAAGTTGCGGGTTGGGAGGAAAGTGAAAACATTGTTTTTACAGATGAGGCCGAGAAAAATTTTGTGGAAGCCGCCTATGTCTTCGCGGTTACAGAGTATAATGGCGGCGCATTATCGCCGCAACAATACGAGGCAGAAAATTCGGACGACAAGGCTTTGGCGGATGTAGAAGCAGCGAAACCACTAGAGCTTCAGGCTCTAATGAAGAAATTGATGAATTCGGACGGGTCGCCAGCAAAACGATTTCCAGCAGCTAAGTGGGATGACGTGGAAAAGCGAGATAAGTGGCGAACCAGTGACTCCAACATTATCCACAGTGTCCTCCTTCCGAGCCACAAGAGAGCGGGTCGAAGAAAAATATCTTTGCGGACGTGCCTGGAAGTTATGGCAACGCGGCATAAATATTTTCTGGTATTAAAGGACATTAGCTACCCATTGATCATTGGCGTCGATGCCATGAGACGTTTTATGGATTACTGCGGTACCACAGGATGCAAAATTACAACCTCCGGTACCCCAGTTACGACGTTTCATTTCAATCGATTACAATGAATCGTCCTCCAAACAGGTCCAAGAGGGTCCCCAATAAAATGTTTCACAGCTCTATAACTTCGTGGTTTGCGAAGAAATTTCAGTTCGAAAGGAACAACTGATAGTTTGTGGGGCGCATTCGCCGGCACTGCACAGCGGTTTTGCTGGCTTGTTATCCATTAAAGCATATCGTCCGTTTTCGGTTGGTAGAAGGGCCCCGTTTGGTGTGAAGCCCGAGCCCCCTGGGTCCGTTTTAATCCGGCGGGAGTTACGGTCCTAAAAGTAACATTTGCCAAATGTCACAGCATACTTTAAAATTTATATTAAATTCAGGTAACATTTCGTAATATTTATATATTTAAATTATTACAATGTTTCACTAACTGATCTCAGTTTCTCGAAGTAACAACGCTGCGTAATATTTCGCTGTCGGTCAAAAACCAGATATCCTCATCGCATTCGCTTCCATGAACTGTAGTTGTTCCTTGACTTAAACTCAACTGGATTGGGGAATTCGATCGCTTACCATTTGCAAATTGAATTTGTGTAACGATAGCTCGTTTTCGTTTTGCAAACCCGTAGTGTTCAGCATTTGACGGAGTTATTCCGTCGTTGTTCGCACCTGGGACAGCGGATTCTCTAAGTGGGCTGCTTCCTAAATTTAAATTATAGCTATCGTCTAACTTAACTTTAGTGGTGTTGTATTTGCAATTGTGACAGCTACTATCGTCTTGAATGCTTTCTTCGCAGCTAGTGTCATTATTGGATAGCCTCTGTACATTTCGAGCTGGGTACTGTAATGTAAGTGGACGGTTCAGATTATGAACGGTTGAAAAATTGCCAACCGTTTTCATGCATTGCCGGTAAATGCTGGCCCTGAACCGCATGCTACGTCGACGCAGTTTTTCCAAGTGATACATCGCTAACATTCCACCCATAGCTGAACCAAGCAGAATTGGCATTAAGGAGACAACAACAACGAATACGCCAGCTGCAAATTGACTACGATGCTGTAACATCATACCCAACAATAGTGGAAAAAGTCCTAAAATACTACTTGTAAATTTTTCTCTTTTTTCTTATATTTAGGAAAACGCACGCTTAATGTGCATACTCTTAAAAAACAATCTGAACGTTAATTTCGTTTCGAATTCAAGCTTGAAAGTATGTCTGAGGAAAGATTGATAATATTTATGTGAGAAAGGGTTAAAACACAGGCAGATCCAAGGGCGCCTACTTGGCTTAGGCCACACAACAGAGATCAAAACCAAAATTTTGTATTTTGAAACTCGTTTGGCTTCCATTGAAGTTTACCCAATCATTGAACCAACTACATGGTTGACTTAAAGTCCGTCTCTCCCGATATCTTCATATGTCAATGCGCCTAGTGTTGTTTCTTGCAAACGTATAAAACATTTGTTACAGTCATATTCGGTTTACAAGAAGAGAAATGTTTTCAATATCATACTGAATTAATTTTAGTAACTATGATTAGAAAAGAGACCAAAGTTAAACAGCTCTAAATTTTATAACCGAAGAAACCAAATCTGTATACTCATAAAACCGTCAAGAATTTGGTTCAATATTCTGACTCAGGTTTGAATATAAAAATTTGTTTTCGTCACCTCTATCTACTTTAGTGATAAAACAAACCAAAGTATTTCGAAAACATTTTTTACACAATAGCATTTCAGATATCCGGCGAATAACCGGATATATCCGGATATCCCGATACACATTTCATTTCGGATACATATCCGAAATATTTTTCATATCCGGATATCTTGATATCCGGTGCCCATCTATACTCAAAGGTCATGCATTAGCTATGTAGCACCTATGCTAAATCATGCCAGCAAACGCCAAGTTTAAAACAAAAATTACCATAAAGGAAATCAACTGCGGTCAAAATCACTTTAAATCGCAAAAACTTGCGCACGCTTCGTTTGTGTACAGTTCGAAATTCGTCTCCGCACAAATTACTACACGGGCATTGTAGTACAACTACGCGACAAGCCAACGCAGAACCAACAAATGCCGCAAGCCCAAACGGCATAACAGCGATTAAGAACACCAATAATTTGCGTAGTTCAGTTTTATCGTGCGGACATTTCAACAACGATTGATTCCAGTCGTACAGCATGCCAATGGCTTTTTGCTCAAGGCCTGTAACTAATACTTTATAAATTATTAACAATGAATCCGATTATGTACTATTAATAACGTGGTGCATTGTATTTAGCATTGTTGTAGATGGTGTGGGCGTCATGGCCCATGTTACTTTAAGGGGTGTCCAGGTTTCTGGTGGCTCAATAAAATAGTAGGATTAGAATCTAGATTACATTTTTTTGCTTAGGCTTAGGCTTAGGCTTAGGAACTTATTTTTGCAACGCTTAGGCTTAGGCTTAGGCTTAGGAATACGCTTAATCTACTGTTACGCCCCTTAAAGTAACATTGGCCGGCGTCATGATAGTTCATACTTTCACCAAGTAGTAACGATTATAAATCTATGGACAACAGTATTAGTGCAGTTTATTTTTCTCAACAAATGATTCAAAATTCAGCTCAGTTAAGACGACATTTGACTTGTCTCACTTCTGTAACAGATTTGAGTTTCCTCGCTATATTTGTAGCGGAACAGTTGTTGCTGTTTGCAACATAAAAATTCTATCTTTATTAAAACAGAATGAACGGGACAACCTTGCTATATGACAACGTGGGAAATTAAAAGTATCGCTTAACTTTAACTCCTTTAGCATAAATGCACTGCGTTTGGTTAAATGCATTGCTCAGAATATTAAAAGTTTGACGTGGTGGTGGAAAGCTTCCGGATAATCCAAACAATGGCCCATGTTACTTTTATAGCCGTCCCGGTTTCTGGTGGGCTTGTAAAAGAGTAGGCATACATCCTAGACTACATTTTTCGCTATGCTTATATACTCAGGCTTAGGCTTTTAGGAATACACTTCTGCAACGCTTAGTCGTAGGCGTAGGCTTAGGAACACGCTTAATCTACTGTTACGCCCCTTAAAAGTAACATTGGCCCAAACAGTTAACAAATTAATGGTACAAATTATATTAATTCAATTTGCAAATTTACAAATATTTATTAAACGCACAGTAAAGACGTTTGTTTTCTAGTTTCAACTTTAACCAGTGTTGTTGATGTATATAATTTTATATACATAACAGACGTCGAACTTCAGGGTTACTTACTTTCGTGACATGGTTTATAAGTGAATAAAATTTCCATAAACGCAAATAAAAAACATCCTGCACCAGCAATATTTTGAATAACAACCGTAGCTTGCCACAGGAACCACCAAAAATCCATGTTGTGCTGCCCTGCTGTGTACGAGATGTTACAACATTATGCAGTTAAAAAAATTTAATACGTTCGAGCCGAGTTTGAGGAAAGATTTTAGCAAATATTATATACATATATATGTTCTCGTTGCGGTCTAGTGTTGTCTTGGTGCTAGTTCCCATATTCTCAAGCTAGTTCCCATATTCTCAAATGTGTATAGCATCTATCACTAGTTTAGTGCTAGCACTTCAAACTGTCGAAGTCTTGTATTAAAATTAAAGATCTCAAAATTAATACAGAAAAAGAACTAATGAAACGCAAAAAATGTGCTGAATTTCACACCTCGTCATTCAGTTTGTTTAAAACTTACAAGATCTATATTACCAGCATAGTGACAGGCGTTACTCACATTCATTTGAGAATAAGGCCTCAGAAATGTGATATCTTCGGTTACGTATCACTTTAAGCATGATATCTGAGCATAACCTTCTTGAGACATTGAAAAAGTCCGAAAATCAACGATGTCATGGGGATGGGGATCCCCATCGGATGCGGGGTAGGTTGGGATCAATTCAAAATTGGTGGGGACCGTCACCCCACCCAGGTTTAAAAAATTTTAACATACATATATTATATTATATTCTGGTATGGACAATGTTATTCATAGCTAGGTTGTTGTACATCTCGGCAACTGTTCACAGTAAACTGCATTTATTACCAAGCGTAGGTGCTTAAATTTTGTTCAGGACTCAGGCTCTTAGTTTTAACCGCTCGCATCCTTACTTAACACGTGGTTACGCACGCCACTGCTCACCGAAACTCGGCGGTTGCCCGTATAGCCATGTGAGTTGTATAAAACATAATTCATTATGCAGTGCTGAAGTTTGTTTATCTACAAAACCCTAAGATTTCATGGTGCCCTTCCAGTGTTTTCGAACAGAACTTACAGCTGCAAGCTGCAGCTGCAAACTCGTGTCAAAAATTGCACGTGCAAATTTTAGCTACGAGTTTTGGCTGCAAAAACTTGCACGATAGAATGGGGCATAAGCTTCGGTTCAAGGAATCAAGACAAATTAAAAAATGGCAAGTACAATTGACAAAGTTTATCGATATTAGTTACTGGTCCTAAAGCTTTAGTGCATGCTTTTAAATCATTACAGATATAAACGCATTTTGCAGGGCATCCGTATCACAACCGACAAAACGTTCACGACGCCCGGATATTGGCGGAGAGGCAGGTGGCTTATAAACTTAAGCCTATTAATTGAACCTAACACCTAAAATTATATTTTGATACATATTGTACTACAAGGGTACATTTTGCATCCTAACCTCGTCTCCATCATAACCGACCACACATAAGAATTATGTAAAAAATATACATCGTTCAATGGAAACCAAATATATATGCGGTTCTGGCTGCGCAACAACAGTGACGAACAAATTGTGTTCATCAGCAGTTTGTGTCATTGTTTTTTAATCTAAAATTATATTTGTTAGACAATTTAAACTTTTACGTGACATCCAAACGCTCTGAACCGTGTCTGATTACGCGTGTTTTGAGTTACCCAAGCCACGTTCATATTGTTATCCAAAGGTTTAAACGATCGGGGGACTGAAAGAGTGGCCTGCATTTATCATAGAGGCGTGTCTACTAAAGTGCGACGCTATATCTAACCCTAAGCCTATGAGCCTAAACATATAAGCATAATCCTAAGCTTAAGCCGTCAGGCGAAGCTTCTCTGTGTCCCAGTGGGCAGACCGAAAGACTTGAGTGCAAAATTGCTGTCCCCAATCAAGGTTGCAGTTTTAAAGCAACGTTGAACCGTAAATACTACTTTTGCGTATCTGTTTCTAGCGTTCAGTTTACTTTTTATATAGTGGTTGTTTGTATATAATTATGACTAGCATAAACTCTTCATCAAGAGGATCATATTTTTCATGCAACATCGATGATTCCTGTCGTTCGGTTATACGGTCGTATTCGATGCATTATGTTCTTCTGGACCAGAAGAGGCCCTCATACGTAAGGAAACCCTGAGAAAACTTCAAAAATACAAAATTTTTACAGTAAACTATAATTTGAATTTTAGTGCTAATATTTAACAACACTGTTTCGCTCGCCAAACGCTCGGCAAGGTATGTCGCAATGTATTTAACTGAGAAAAAAATTCCACGCTTCTACATTTTGGGGGCCCCTCACGTCGATTTTGAGACAGCCAGTCACACACGTGGCACGTCATTTCCTATTGCCATGGTAACGTTCATTGGAACTTTCCGATCTCGATAACGCTCACCGTACCACAACAACATATTTCCGTTTCGCCTAGAGATCGAACGTTATAAATCTTGTTGATTGTCTAGTCATTGCTCAGCTGTTGATAACCCGCATTGTTTGGATAATGAAACCATTTTTTGCATAATGATTTTATGAAAGCTCGTTGTTTTACAATCATGAATATTGTTAGCATAAGAAGCTAAAATATATTAAAATGACAATCAGATGCAGGGTCAAGATTTTTAACAAGCCTGGGCTGAAATTATTGTAAAAAAATTTTTTGCAGTGTTTAAAGCACCATTGCATGCACTGCAAAAAATGGTGAGCGAAAATTACTCTCTCCGAAATGGGCCTTTCAGGACTACTGAGTTGAAATTCGACTCCGCCAGAGTCAAATTCGATTCACTGAGTCGCACGTTTACTCTGGCGGAGTCGAAGTTGACTAAATTTGTGTAGTCTTGAAAAGCCTATTTCGGAGAGAGTCAATTTGATTCAACGTTTTTTGCAGCTTAGATAGGTAAGAGGATTAAGAATGACGGTATACGTTTGACTATTTTAACGCCGTCTGGTGGTGTCCGGTGTCGTCCGTTGTCCTCCAGCGCCAGTTGGGAAAATGAATAAGTTGGCTATAAATAATCGTGTTCTGGTAAAGAATTATCACCGACTCTTGTTGAGAATAAAAACTCGCATAACACATATCATGAAATATGTCTGCAAGAATAAAGTTGGTGTTAGTCGATCAAACTCATTTAAAATTTTCAACTTATAGTCGGGCAAAATCACAATCGAAATCTGTAACGACACCAAATTTTGCTGCATTGAGTATTTTAATCCCAAACGTACCTACCAGAAACATATGTAAAAATGACATCAGCGTTGTTGCTTGCGGAAATCCGACGGTTTCAGCTAGCACCCCTCCGAACGTTGGACCAGCAAACGCCCTAAAATCAAAGTCAGATATATACTAAACAGAATTTGATAAGACACAAATTAAAAACGATATGAACTGTAAACGGAATAGTCAAACGAAATATATTTCGGTTAAAAAACTAAATAACTGACTACTGTATAAGGCATTCTGCTCTTCTAGAGATGCAGTCAGTCATTTTTGATAAACAAAGATGTGTGTACTAAACCAAAAGTTAAATCTTAAATCGAAAGCATTTCACATATTAACCTTTCGTTCTTTAAAATGTAGAATGCATTGTTCATTTAACATTTCACACCCATTTCGTAAATTTAGCCAAAAGATTCGCACACTGACTTTAAATTTTGGAAACGAACGTTTTGGCCATGTTTGAAAAACCGGAACATATAAAAGGATCCAAAAATCTCGACAGTATTTATTCATGAAGGCTATGGTATTATTTGACGAAACCGCAAGTATATATTTAACAAATATTTGAGATGCATGGTACCGTGAAGAAACCTCAATAAAAAATCTGCATTTTTCAATACGGGACGACCACCTCATCATCATGGATATATTTTTTATCAGTTTCGGGATTGCTTGTAGAAATCGCCACGAAAAATGATGGGCAAATATTGTATACTTATTCAAACCATCAGATTTAAACAACCGCATGTTTTATATATAATATAATATATACTTATATATAATACATATATTGGAACAGCATAAAACTGTTACCCTAAAGATGAAGCTGATTGAAAAAGACCAGATATGATTCCGTACGTTCGAATGTTGCCCGGTAAACCGTATTCGCTGAAACATCATACCACTGGTTATTATAAATACTGAACGAACGTGTCCAGAAAAAAATTCAGAAGACTCCTAAACCATCATGACACTAGTTGAAAAAGCTTACACGTTTTAAACAGACTAGCTTGGTCAATTAATTTTACGCGGTAATAAGCGACACTTTAACACAAAACTTTAGTTTTTGTTAGGTCTTTAGGGGTGTCAGGGATACCGTGTATGTCGACTGTTGACTGATACCCCTGACACTCCTGTTCACGCGTGTCTGGGCGCGACAAAAATAAAACCACAGAGTACCAAAAAGACAATAGCAACGGCAGAAATTGTCATAGCTATCGTAGCAACAGCGCCTGACTGGTTTTATTCTGTTGGCAAATTTAACAAAACATTTCTCATAACAGTTAGACTTGCGTTGCGGCATTTATGCATAAAGTGAACGGCGGAATGAGTTGAGCACCAACTCCAATTCCAATCATACCGAGCGAAACTGCGACCAACCACAAATACCTTAAGAATATAAGTCAATACACTATGTCGTGGACTTGAAATGCATATGTATTATGAATACAACTAAGGATAGACTGGCTCCAGAAACTGGTCCTGGCATTTTGATATAAAAACCGATCCATTTCTGACAATTGAGAAAAGTAATTAAATGACCAAGATGCTTCAATTTATTGCAAGGCTCAAAACTCCAATCGCCCCTCCAGCGCGATTGCAAGTAGGTATGCCAGCTAGCCAGTCCATCCTGCATTCAATATTTTGAAGAATTGGTATACTTATAGTGATGTCAGCCTGGTCAAAGCATCTGCCCTCCAATATGATCAGCAATTTTAAGATGTTCGCTAGCGAAGTGGTCAATGCCTGTATCAAATTTTTTGCACCCAGGCTCCTGATGAAAATAACTTTTGGATCCAGTGCAATTTTTAAAATCAATTTTGTCATTCAATGCCGGATTCTTTTAGGTTGCTTGAACGAGGTTGGTTTGAGGTCATTGCAATTTCTAAAATTTAGTTTACAGCTTTATATTGCACCGTGAAAGTTAGATTACTCATACATACATGTCGACACAATTTGTCATATCAACGCGGAGAATGATTAGCACTTATATGCAGACAATGTATTAAATGCAGTTTACATAATAAGAATAACTTTTGGATCCAAGGGAGCCCGCCCTTGCCAAGCCCTTTAACAGGGATCAACAACAAAATTGTAGGTTAAATTTTGTACTAAAATTGTGTTTAACTTTTCATTCATTTCGCTTCCAGGCTCTTTATCCTTGTTATATAGAGCGCAACATCCCATCAGAAAGTTTTGGATCCGCCACTGATAAGCATAACCACACTGCACATGAATTTCGCAAAATTAACCCGCTATTGAAGCACGAACTAAATTCAGAAACTAAGCACTGCGTCAAATCCAAATAACCCACTGATGAAGATGCAGATACGGCGAAGGTCCGCATAACATAAAAGCAATTCCATTCACCGCTGTGCCGAACCACATTACTGTAAAGCCAGACGTCTATAACAAACGAGTGATTATAATCAGTAATAATGGAAAATTTTTCAATTTGAGATTTAAAACACAATCTAGCTTTTCTTTAAACCGTTCGGTCCATGCAAATATCAGTATGGCGGAAACTTTTTTTGCAGGGACTACAATAGAGTAAGCTTAAGCTTTTGAGTAATTTTTTTGCGCTTAGGCTTGGTAGAATTGAAGGCTTAGGCTTATGAATAAGCTCATTCTGACGCCTAGGGCTAGGCTTAGACTTAGGCTTAGGAATACGTTTAGACTACTGTTACGACCCTGTTCTATACATCAACCTAGCGTTCCTTATAATCTCAGAATCACAGGCTCTTAAGCATAAACTAGACTCATCATGGTCGTAACATCGAAAGGGCGCTTATTGTGTTACTAACTGAAAGCATTCCTGGAAACCTCCGTATAAAAATCCCAAAACGAGGTTTAAAACCCGAAAATCTTGCCCTGGCTACGGTCTTTATATTGTGCAACTTAACATCTTCAATTTCAATTTTGACAAAATTTAAAGTCTTTGAATATCAAAAATATATATTGACATATATTCCAACTTAGCAAATGTTCATAAATTTTACCTTATTACCGACTAACCAACTAGAAACCGGAGCGCAAAGTGTGTAAAATACGGATGTAATCATGAAGAACAGTCCAACGTAAAACGGTGTGATGCCAAACTATAAAATGAACACAAAAGACATCACAATTTAGGCGTTGGAATTCAGGATTTTAGCTAATAGACTACAGAAAATTTGAAGGACCAAAAGCGAAATGTGAGGCTAATAATTGATGATGCATTTTGGTCGCTTTTAATTACAGAATTGTACCGTATTCAACATTACAACAAAATATAATTGTGGACACAAAAACATGATCTATACGATTGCTGTTTAAATTATCCGGACAATAAAACTGCTTTTCAATTTATTTGGATTAATTTGTTCTATCAGATGCCCATCACTTTTTACGCACTCAGTCCAAGTGCTATTTTTACGGCCAGAGCGACTTTGTTACGCATGCATGCTCTATACCATTGCTGTTTAAATTATCCGGATAATAATATTTATTTTCAATTATTTGGATTAATTTGTTCTATCAGATGCCCATCACTTTTTACGCACTCAGTCCAAGTGCTATTTTTTACCGCCAGAGCGACTTTGTTAAGCATGCATGCTCTATACCATTGCTGTTTAAATTATCCGGATAATAATATTTATTTTCAATTATTTGGATTAATTTGTTCTATCAGATGCCCATCACTTTTTACGCACTCAGTCCAAGTGCTATTTTTTACCGCCATAGCGGCGTTGCTAAGGAACAATATGCTGCGTCTAAATGTTTAAAAATAATCGGCGTACCGTTGCTAAATGTGGCTCTAAGGTTGGATCTAAAAACGCTAATGACCCGTCGCCAACCATTGTAAACAGCAGCATCAACCAAATCGTAGGTATTTTTAGCAATTTCCACGTTGAACCTTTGTCCAATTGAGCAACTAAAATTCGAATTTCAAATCACTACAAATAAATTGTACTGTCACAATCCATTTTTACACCGTAAACACTCTACATAATGGAAGTATTGCATGGGGAGAGATAGAACAGATATATATATATATATATATTAAACCACAATAAATTAAATTAAAATAAAATAGTCAGCATATTGATTTTGAGCAGCAATATTATTATTTGAAAATTTGGAAAATAAACGCATTATTTTGTATATTCAAACTCGGATTTTCCTGACTAATATGTATAGCTTCTAAGATTTGAAGCGCAAACATATCCCTTAATTTTGACGACGATTGTCCTGAAATAGAGTCAAGAATGGAAAAGTCCTCAAAGTCACATTGGTGATTTAGTCTAGTGACATGGTCCGATATAGCAGAATTTAAATTAGAGCTAGTTTTAGTTATTTCTAAAGTCCTATCTGAGATCTGCTTATGCTCACAGGCACGTTTAAATAAGTGTCGATTAGTTGAACCGACGTAGCCTAGCGAACAGCTAGAACAGGTATACTTATAGATAATACGTGACCGGAGCATTGGCGGAATCTCGTCTTTAAACTTAAACATTGACTTTAACTTAGTGTGGTTATAAAAGATTACACGTACTTCAATCTTATTTTTATAGTTTTGAAACTGTTCAGAGCATAAAAGTTTAATTTGTTTTTTTAGGTACCCAGAATGTGAGCCTAAGAACGGAATCTTAAGAACAATGGTTCGTACCCTTTTATCGGTGTCAACCGTTTCAATTGACGTTTCAGTGCTGGTTCCGGATGAGCTTTGCCCTTCCTGATTGACACTTTCTTCGACGGGAAACTCATTTTCAAGTTCGCGTCCGTTGTCCTGTGAAAGAAAACTGATAGCGTACGGTGTATGACACGCGGTGAAATCAAAATTAAAATGGTGTAAATGTAACCAGTTAGAGTCATCTGAGTCAGATATTTTACCGAGTCTCTTATTAATAAATAAACGGAAAGTCTTTTCAATTATTGACGTTGGAAAGTTATTCGCTCGGAACAAGTTTTTCAAAAAGGAAATCTCATCCTTTAAATTAATATTATTCGATGAGATTTCAAAGCAACGGAATAAAAGGCAACCAATCAAGTTGACCTTGTATTTCATCGGCATGAACGAATTAAAATTTAGGATCTGGTTCGAATATGTTTTTTTCCGGTAAATACCGGTAGAAATTGAACCATCTAAAGGATTTCTATTAATTTTAATATCTAAAAAAGCAATAGAATTATTAGCTTCCGATTCAAGGGTGAACTTGATTTTAGGGTGCCTACCGTTGATAAATTGTAGAAATAGATCAGCTTGCTCCAAATTTGAAAAAATAGCGAATGTATCATCCACATATCTACGGTAAAATGTTGGCTTAAACTCAGGTGGACATTCATTCAAAGCTCTGCGTTCGAAATCTACCATGAAAATATTGGCGAGTACGGGTCCTAGTGGAGAACCCATAGCAACGCCTTCATGTTGCGCATAAATCTTTCCATTAAAAATAAAATTCAGATTAAGAGTGCATAAGCTCACCGCTTTAACTAGTAGATCAATAGGAAAGTTATCCGAATATGAATTATTTAAGGCAGCTTTTTTAATGATCTCTAAAGTATCAAATATAGGAACGTTTGTGAAGAGTGAGGTGACGTCATAAGAAACCATCACCCCACTCTTCACATTCAAATTAATTACCTCTTTAGAAAATTTAAATGACGAATCAATAGTAAAGTCGCCGATACTTAGCGGTTTGAGTAAACGATCAATGAATTTCGCCAAGTTATGACAAGCAGAACCCACGGCCGACATGATCGGTCTGATAGGAATGTTAGGTTTGTGAACCTTCGGGAGACCGTACAAAATCGGTAATCGAGATCCTGAAGGATTTAAATATTTGGCGACATCTGCCGACATAAAATTACGTTTAACACATTCCATAGTGAATGCCCTAACTTTATCCTCAAAATTAACTGTTCTTTTATATAGTTCATTCAAATTTCCATCAATAATATGAAAGGTGTTAGGGTCATCCAAAATGGTGTTAACCTTTTCAACATAATCAGTACGGTTCAGAATTACAAAACCATTGCCTTTATCAGGCTTCGAAATAACAATGGATGTATCTTCTTTTAAATTTTTTATTGCTGCCCTAACCGATTTTGACACGTTCGGCGGAGTTTTATATCTGTGAAAGTTGGCTAAAGAAGCCTCAATTATTGATCTAAAGCGGTTAGTGAATGAATTAGGGAGATTCGCTATACCAGCATGTTTCATGACACCATACGCGAACAGCTCGCAATCGACAACAAATCGGAAACGGTTAACTTTACTCACAGATGGTATAAAACCTGGACCTAAACTTAACGCACACAATTCATCTTTAGTAAGAGCTCTATCAGAAAGGTTTGACACTACTTTGGACATATCCAAGCTTTCATACCTTTTTAGTTGAAGCACAGATAACTTTTCTAGTTTTCTGATGTATTCTGGAGACTTTGACTTTAGAATGTTCCACGTACCATTTAACGTAACTTTTTAAGACGAAATTATCTATATAGGGTAACAACGAATTCAATTTTAAAACAATATTCTTAGTTTGGTTTGATAATACAGAAATTTTATGTCGTTTATTTTTAATTTCTCCCTTTAGTATATAAAATTGGAAATTCCGCTTATTTGGAATATTCCGGCGTATGACTGGATTTTTAAATCTTAAGAAATTTGGTACCAAAGACAAATCTATACATTTTTCAAGGAAATTTATATCCTCGGTTGATTTCATAATCTTATACGAATTGTTTAACCAAGTTCTAAAGTCTCTTAGGATATTATGACCAAATTTGTCACGTATGCCCTTAAAGAGGCTTTCACCAAATTTGACTTTGACTAAATTCATTACAGCTTGCATAGCAAACCTAGGTACAGCATTCTCGACTGGTTCAGGAGGTTGTAAGATATCGTTGTCCATACTATTAGGCAATATAAACTTTTCCACTTAAAATTCAAGGTAAAGGTTAGGAAAAAGCCCAACTGTGAGTCACAACTATATATCAAAATCAATCAGAACGATTAAATGAGGCTAATACAAGCACAGCGGATATTACTACCAATTCAATTAGGTGAACACACCTTAAGTCAGGACTTAAATTCAATTTCGCACCTTATGCTATAACCAACAATCGTTAGCTATGTAATAGAATTGTAGAAGAAATAATAACTATTTGACGAATGTTATTATAACTGAAATTAACCAGCTGCTAAATGTTTTCCACAGAGAAGTATAAAGCAAAACGAGTGAATTTAATGTGTTAAAGTATCAACCTAGGTCTAAATGACAACTATAATTTCCTTGTTGTCTAGCTGACAAAACAAATTAACAAAACAGAAACAAATCAAAACAAAAGAATTTCAACTAAAGTAACAAAACCGAACCAAACTATAATACAGTCCTAAAAACAAGTATTATACGTATACGAAACACTAGAATCAATCACAAGGCAAATCACAAGCCAAAATCACTTATAATACAGGCAACGAGCCAAACGAACAGAGATTTATAATCAACCTTCTAATTCCGATTCTTAGCTCCTTTTCCTCGCTTATGAAAGCCGCCTGGACGTTGAGCTTCGTACCAATTCTGATTAGCAGGGCTTGTTTCCCAGTGTGCAGGGTACCCCGGTCTTGACAGCGGTAGAAAACCCGGAAAAGAGTAACTTCCCCACCTAACACTCGGATACTGCGGAGTAGGTGGACGAACGGCCCAGTGCGGTTGATGATACGGTGTGCTGTGTATGCGTGGCGGTGGTGGTCCAAAATTGCCGCTGATATTCGGTGGTGTTGCTGGAGATCCAGAGTATGACCCACTTGAGATTGGGCTGCTTGAGACCACTTTCGAATCTATGATATTAGCAATCGCCCCACACCGCCCACAAATTGCAGTCGGGACTAAGTCGACACGTGCGAAGCGCGTTTGTGTAAATCTTTCTTTAGTTTCGACCGTTACCGCCGTTTGACAACCCACTGATTTTGACGTTTCAAGAACAGACCCTTCGCTGCTAACCGAAATACCCTGTTGTGATGATGATCTATTAGAGCTGCCCGATGTACTGTCAATTTTGTCAGTGTTAACACTTTTCATTGACACATTACTAGAGTCAAAATTGACTGAAGTGTTACCTTTACTACCGTTCGAGCCACTGGAGAGATTGCCCTTGCTACGATCTAATCCCGAAGAATCGGACGACAACTCGACTGTACTAGCTGATGTATTGGCTGGTGACCTTGTTCCTGATCGAGTGTTGTTAATCTCTTTGCTGCCCATTACCATTGAAATATTTCAGGTCCCCGCCATCGCGCCAACTGAAAATATGACTTTGTTACGCATGCATGCTCTATACCATTGCTGTTTAAATTATCCGGACAATAAAACTGCTTTTCAATTTATTTGGATTAAATTCTATCAGATGCCCATCACTTTTTACGCACTCAGTCCAAGTGCTATTTTTACGGCCAGAGCGACTTTGTTACGCATGCATGCTCTATACCATTGCTGTTTAAATTATCCGGATAATAATATTTATTTTCAATTATTTGGATTAATTTGTTCTATCAGATGCCCATCACTTTTTACGCACTCAGTCCAAGTGCTATTTTTTACCGCCAGAGCGACTTTGTTAAGCATGCATGCTCTATACCATTGCTGTTTAAATTATCCGGATAATAATATTTATTTTCAATTATTTGGATTAATTTGTTCTATCAGATGCCCATCACTTTTTACGCACTCAGTCCAAGTGCTATTTTTTACCGCCATAGCGGCGTTGCTAAGGAACAATATGCTGCGTCTAAATGTTTAAAAATAATCGGCGTACCGTTGCTAAATGTGGCTCTAAGGTTGGATCTAAAAACGCTAATGACCCGTCGCCAACCATTGTAAACAGCAGCATCAACCAAATCGTAGGTATTTTTAGCAATTTCCACGTTGAACCTTTGTCCAATTGAGCAACTAAAATTCGAATTTCAAATCACTACAAATAAATTGTACTGTCACAATCCATTTTTACACCGTAAACACGGAACATAATGGAAGTATTGCATGGGGAGAGATAGAACTGATATATATACATATACATATACATATATATATTATGGCCTCTTCCCGAAATTTCAAGACAAAAACAGTTTTGCTAAAGCTTAGAATAACTTTGCGAATTATAGCCGAAAAAACTTCTGAACATAAAGTAGTTCCCCCACCCAACGGAAATCCCGGCTACGCCCTTGAAAAAGAGCGGTCCGACTGCGAGTATAACTTCAGTTTCATAAGCTCTACTGCCATTTATACGCTGCAATTGAAACTTTTCATAGCGTTCATAACTTTTTCTCACATGAATACTTACTATGCATCACTATTTATAAGATGTAACTTCAAGCCAGGATTTCAGTTCCAACCTGATATGTAGCACGTGTTTGCGATTGCAATTCAGCCATAGGAGCTTGACGCTCGAGCACAAGGGGCGTTCTCACGCCTTATGGTGGTTTTTTCACAGCGCATGCGCGTAGTATTAATAATCAAACTCTTTGCATTGTGTATTAATTAATGTATATAGAGTTGGTCTAAGTTACTCATAGTCTACTCAATTGTGACAAGATGTAAGTTAAACGTTGAAAGTGTTAAAAATGAACGATGTTTTGTGGCAGCTTTAATTTTAGGTTTTGATATACTGTGTTTGATTATAATAAATATAACCATTGTTACCTTCAAAGCTCAACCGTACCACCTGGAAACTTTAAAAAACCGCCTTATCATTCAATTTCAATTTATGATAGATACTATAACTGAACAGTTCAGCATACTTCTTTGTGTTGAGCTTAAAAGTGGAATGCTTCCAAGGCCAAATAAAACGAGCAGAGATCCTAAGACGACAAAAGGCAGTTGAAATCCGCCGATCTGAAATAATAGTTTCAATAATTTTGATTGTAAAGATCCTGAAATATCTACTGTACCGTTATGCGATCACACTATAAATTCCAGTGAGTTAATTTTGAACTGGAATGAGTTGAAACCACTCAGAAGCCTGAGCGCTGAATTAGGTGTTTCAGAACTCATGTTTCAGAATTGATCGAACTCGTTCTAAGTTAATTTACCAACTGATGCGGAATTAAATCAGCTCAGAGTGAGTTAATATTAACTGTTATTAACCAGAGTTTACAGTGCATGTACAACAGACGGACAATGCTTATTGAGATGGCACGCAAGCCTGAGCGTATTCATAGGCCTATGAATTTAAAGCACTTGAGTTTAAACAAATAAATTCTGAAATGATCAATCTAAAGGAAATACCTCTACACCACAGTTAAGTATGCAAAAACTGCTATGCAAACAATGTGGATTTTATGTTAGTATCCGTATAAACCGCCACCTTATACAGAATCTTGGTTTAATATCAATAGCAAAGATTGATCAATCAATTCTTTACAGCTAAGGTCTAAAGCAATACGTGTCGCCCGATACCTCATAAAGAAATCCGCCAATAGCTGGTCCTCCCATTAATCCAAGACCATTGAACGTTTCTAACAGTCCCTGAAAATATGATTTTGGCAAAAAAGTCTAAAACTGAAGAGAATTTTGATAGCTCAAGAAACTACTCGACTCAAGGAATTTTTCCGTGTTTTAGTATCATTATCTTCTGTCAATTATTTTATATATTTCACTACTAGCGGTATTTATTTGCGCATAAACCAGTGTCAACATTTACTCAAGGAGTAGTCTTCGAAAACGCTAGAGACAAGGCGCGTACGTCTTCCATGCAGTGCCTATAGCTACATGTAAAGCGTATTATCCTAAGTCCAATCGTAAACTAGGTAGTTTTAATATTAAAACCTCAGTATTGCACAAGAGACAGCGATCGTATATATTTCGTATATTTCTTTCGCCCCGAACACTTTACCCACCACATCTGATATCAGATGCCCAGAGATGACGGGACTGTCAGCATGCTTACTACAATTCTTGCAGTTCGACCTGGAAATTGATCTGCAACAATGCTAAATGATGCCGTTAGAAATGCTGCTTCGCCAATCGCTTGAAAGCAACGCACGGTGAAGCACAACGAAACAAATGTAGTCTCATCAGTGACTAGATTAAGCATCCTAAAATATTCTGATTTTAGCAATGATAAAGATAGTTTCTATATCGATCAGATATAAAGTAAATCATAAGCCGAAACCATGCTCTTGTATAGGTTACTTTCCGTCACAATTAAAGTTAAAGCTTAGGCTTTTTCTAATGCTTAGACTAAAGCTTTGTCACAGATAGTGGGTCACATGGTGCTTAAATCAACGCCCCGTCGGTCACGGTAAGTTATGGGTAATAAACGCAGGCGCAACCAGGTGAGGTGGTGATGCTTCTAAAAAATTAGTTTCGCTTATTTATGTGTCTGTCTGGCGTTGATACGACTGAACAACTTGCCTGCGGCACAGTTTAGATTACATAGTATTAAATCACTAAAACTCAATTCAACCTTCCTGACTCTTGGCAATCTATAACATTGTACCGAGATTTAATTTTAAAAGATGATGGTGGCTTCTCGGTCGGGATGTTAAACTCGGGGGGAGTTTCCCAGGCTGCGGCGGGCGAGTGTGGGACAACGGGCAAGCCAACCTTACATGGGCGGAGAAGCTAGGAAAGAGAAATGGAAGGAAGATGAAATTTGGTACAATAAAATTTGTGATTCTGAGTTTTTCGGTATTGGTCTAAAACTCAATTAACGGTAAAGCTGACATATCAGTACCGCTATCCAAATTTCAGTACCGGTATAACCGTATTTTATAGTACCGGTGCAACACTAGTTTGTATATGTGTATCGTAATTTAAACTCAATTGACCTACCCAAATAGAACAGATGCTACTCCTGTAATGCATAGACCAGAAGCGAACAGAAAATTGGCACCAATAGTGACTATCTGTAAAACAACGAATTTGTTCGAATATACTAGGATAAACTACATGGGTATTTAGAAATCCACTTTCATAAACAGAGCTGAACGTTTTCACGCTTCTGTTTATAATACCAAGAGCGGATGATGACTCTTTACAACAGTGTGCAACTACCGAAATTTGTGTGTAGAAATTGTACAACCGGGTGTTGTATTTTGTCCGACTTATTTGGGGAGAGGGGTCCCTATCACATGCACTATATAGGGCCGAAGCCGCCACTTCTCATACCCCCATTTTGGGAGGGTCCCACTCCTAAACGGGCGGCCACCGTATCCGGTTGAAACAAAAAGCGCCGAAGTTTTGAAACACGTCTGGCTTATTCATTTTAAAGATGGCTTCACTTTCCAAATCCACCATTTTGCAACTTTTGTGTGGAACCGTTTTTCGAAAAGGCTGGTCACAGCTATCAAACACGAGCGTGAGCTCGGCAAAATTCAAATCAATCACCGAGAAATGCTGTATGAACCTCTACGCTGGGTTTCCCCACCCTGTAGTTTGGGGGCCCCACCCCTGCCAGCTCCGGCGCTGGCAATAATCCTAAATTAAAACTATAAGCGGATCATTTTTGATGCCGTAAACATACTGTGCCCAGGTTTTATTAAGTTGTACTCCCCCCTGAATAAGGGGGGTGTAGGCCGTAAACGCAATGCGTGCCGGGGGTACATTCATTCCATCACAGAATGTGCCCACTTGCATACTCTTATTGAAGTATGCATGACCCACTCTTGGTAAGACTCACTATGTTTTAATTCTGTAAGGATCGAATGCTTATCCTGCCACTGCCTCGTTTTGAATACACATTGTGTTTTACACTGCAAAAATGGTGAATCAAATTGACTTCTCCAAAATAGGCTCTACGGGACTACACAAACTGAGTCAAATTAGACTCCGCTAGAGTCAAACGTGCGACTCAGTGAATCGATCCCGAAAAGCCTTTTTTGAAAGAGTCAATTTGACTCACCATTTTTTGCAGTGTACTTACACTGAATAGCATAACGGAACGCATTATTATATGTTTGTATATACCAATTAAACTAAAATTATTTAAGTAATGGTTTTGAATACATATTGATGTTTATAAACTAAAAATTAAATAAATTTCGCGAAACCATGCAATGTTTCCGTCGTTTCGTTCAACTTACATATCGACCAATAATAGGCGCGCCTACAAACTCGACCAATTCAAAGATACCAAATACAAGACCCTGCACGCTTGCTGAGACTCCTTTGTCGGTGGCCTTAATGAACAGAGCACAATCAAACGCCGAATGGTAAAGTTTTAACAAAAATTCTCGAATACCAAACCTTTTTTGATTAGTATAAGTCTTTCTTATAGCGTTCGGTATGCTGACGTATATACATTAAGACGTGCTGCTAAACAAACGATTTGGGCTTGGTGTAAAGATGAGTTATTTTGATATTTTTCAATTTTAACAAAATGTCCACAAAACAGATTTAATCTTGAAGCTTTTAAAGCCACACATTAAATCTGCTCTGCTAAAAGTTGTCGTTATCAAAAAAAAATAAAAGCGTTATTCTCGCGTACCACTTCAGGAAAGAACGGCGCAATAGACGAAAATACAATTGAGCTTGAAACGTTCGCAAACGCAAGTACAACGATCGTTATCTTTTGCCGAGTTGTAAGCGCCGTCAGAGATTCTGTTGACGAACTCGAATCACTTGATGATTGATCCTAAAATGTGTTTACATCTAGCAAATACATATTTTCAGGTAACCGTCACAGGAGCGTATACAAGTGAAGTGGTAGAGACAAATTATCCCCCTTCCGAACTGAAATTATGGCTGCGCGACTGGTAACGGTGCCAAAAATCAGCACAGTTTCAATTAAACTTGGGTTTATATATGTATTGTAACGGATTGTATTTGCACGTATTGTCATTATAAACCTTGGAGCTACCAACCTATATTATTTAGAAAAGCGAACCATTTTTTCTCACGGGACTATAATAGAGTAAGCTTCTTCACTGTATAAAATCGTGAGTCAAATTCACTCTTCGAAATAGGCTCCACGGGACTACACAAACTAAAGGAAATTCGACTCCGCCGGCAGTCAAATTCGACTCACTGAGAGTCGCACGTTTGACTCTGACGGAGTCGAATTGGACTCAGTTTGTGCAGTCCCGTACAGTCTATTTTGAAGAGAGTCAATTTGACTCACGATTTTTTACAGTGTAACATCTTGAAATGCTTCTATAGTCGGACAACCTTAGTCCAGAGTATATAACTCATACCTAAAGGGGGTAAACTTTGCTTTCAGGGTCAAAAGTTATAGGACCTGTTGCCAACTGGTATTAAGTGCTACTGTAGTGACCCGAATAAGAGGGGGAATCCCCATTTTGAGTCCGAATCAATAGGAGTCCGTATCACTAAATAAGAGTCCGTAAGCGGATAGTGTACCTAAATTCTAATTTGAGTCCATGAAGGTCAGATATTCCTAATTGTAGTGCATAAATTACTCCAGGACCAAATAAAATTGAGTTCGAATCTTTAAAGCGTCCTTAAACTTTGAAAGTAAATACCTCAGTATAACCTTGTATGATCGCTCAAGCTATTGACGCAAGACAAATAAACGTTCAATTCAACGGATAGTTGCAGTACCGGATATATATCACGGTGGCGGAGCGTGGGTTAAAAATAAATAACAGTCCGTAACCGAATAACAAGGGGGGTACCCTCTGGAGAGACCAAATAAATATCAGCCCCCCTCTTATTCGGGTCACTACAGTACGCACAATTGAGAATACCAGCGCTGACCTGATTGAGCTCTGTTCCTGACCGCACTTGAATATATGACCGCGAAATATTTTCGAGTCCGGTACTGAAACTAGGTGCTCGACTAAAAATTCGATACTGGAGCGCTCCGGCAGACGCATGAGTTCGATGGTTCTTTTTCTGACGTTTGCTGTTATTTTGTGTATAGTGTCTACCGGGATTACTTCTAGCAGATGGGGTAAATTTTTCCGTTGGGGGACTGTTTGAATTCGACGTCGCAACTGAATAGCCCCCTTGGCTGCATGGCAAGGAATCGTGCAGTTCTGATGGATAATCATCATTTGGTGCTGAATGCATTGGCTGGCTTGCATCAGGTTCGACAGAAGCCGAGCGATACACTATAGGTAATGAATGTGGGCCGTCGTGGGAGCTAGAAGGAAGCAGTGGAGCAGTTTCCAGCGGACTGAGACTATCATCGGATGGTGTTTGTGAGCCACTGACACTCATTGTTTAGTTCAAGAAATTATTAAAGCTACAAATATGGCAAAAATACTAAAATGGTAAAAAATTTCACAGCGCATAAAACATCCAAAAAGGTTGTTATTTTGGCTAAATATGCTCGGCTGTAAACACATTTACCCTTCGTGAGCAATCGGAATGCGAATAAATTATGTTTAAACGTGTGGCAGTGTTCAGTATAATTACATCTTAATATTGCGAAAACACACAGGTTATCCATATCTGTGTTGTCCAGTCCCCAGCAGAGAACCCCGCACCAGCGTCTGACCTCGTCACCGAGGACTACGAGACCGTAGATACAACTTGAACCTAAATTATGAGATATAATACAAAATGGATTGTTTTGTTTTGCACCTTTGTGTCTAAAAAATGTACACCGAACATTTAAAATTTAAATACTTGGCACTCGGCAGTGAACATTCGTTTGGCAAGTGCTCTTATTTCGCAGCCATCAGCATTAACATATTCGGTAAACATCAGTTTTGTACAAGGCTTCTACGGTTTCCATTCCTTGACAAATATTGCAACACCGCCCAGAAACCCGGGCACCGCGTTGTACATGCATCATCGAAATTTTGGCCCATGTATAGAACAGGGGCCGGATCGTTTTCCGGAGGGCTTATAACAGGGTCAGTTTAAGCTTTAGACTATTTTTTGCTTAGGCTTATGTTTCGGCTTAGAAATATGCTTATACTACTGTTCCAACCCTGTTCTATACATGGGCCGAAATTTTTTGCCCCTCAGACCAGCGTGAATCAAAAGTTGTAAAGATGAGGTTGTGCCTAACATGCTTCAGTAAGGTCATTGGCCTGAACTTGATTTCAAGTCCAACATCATCTCGATTGGTTTGCAATTGAAACTACTGTAACCTTGAGCAATTTCTCATCTATTTCAATATATTATTTTAATATAGTGTACAAAAAAATTTTGTACGACAGAAACAACTGGAAACATAGATACAAACAGTATTTATTTATGAAACTATATTCATAGCATTATAACCTCGCTTTTAGGTGACGTCATCTATGTATGAATTTTACGGCGAGTACTAAAATAGGATCTCATCCGGCAGCCATAGTTTAACCAGGTCGGCTGTGGCGGTAACAATTATTTTAAGAGGGTCATTCACGAATTTCACGTGACGTAGAAGCGGAGTAATAAATTTGCACGGCTAAATCGTACGGGACACTGAATGAAAATAAAACATGCAGTTACTTGTACTAAATCCAAATTTTCTACAATATTTTTAAACATAATAATTTTTTTACACAAGCATAGATCATTCCAGCAAGCAATGTCAAAAGTAAGCTTGCACCAATATGCAGCTATGCAGTGATGTTTGCAATAGATGCTGGTGCTCTAAAAGTACGTCAGCCCGCTAGTTAAATAAATTGTACAAAAAACTGTTCACAAACACAAGCTACGTATACCAGCATAGTTGTGTGTCTTTTGTGCTTATCTTTTACGTCGCCTTGTTTTCTGTCTTCTGAAAGCAATACAACATATACCTAACTTTACACTAACGTATACTCTGGTGAATGCAAGGCGACCAATCAGGTCCCCCGACCCAACAAGAATCAAATCCAAAAAGTCATATGATTGCAGTGATTAAATTGCGTTTGGCTTCTCGCACGCTCTTTACTTGCTATTTTTTCACTATTATATATAGTATATAACGTGCCCCACACCGTGACAAACTTTTCAGTCCGCCACTGAACATACAGCGTGTGAACAGTTCACCCTGAAGTCGATTACAATTTGGTGTAGGCAGGTTGGTGACATTGCCAAATGTTGGACGAGGCGCCCTTCAAAGTGAGACAACTAGAACAACGAATGTTGATAATAAGTACTTATATGAATACATCATGATTCCACGCGAATGCTAGCAATCGAAAACAGAAATTTAGTTTTAGTATCAGCGCTGGTTGTTCTGCCACACCACGTCTTAATAGAAACGGGTGGAGTGCCGCAAAGTTGAATAAAAAGCGCTATGTTTTTGTCAACCCAATCGAATGATAACAGTTGAATTTCGATTCAAACACAGTTTTTTGGTTTTAACAACCCAAAAGGTAACGAAATTTTTTTAACAATAAACCAGAAACAGGGCGCAACCGGAATTATAAAATACCGGGACCGAAAAGTTAAAAAATACCGGAACCGGAAAACAAAAAATTCTTGTTACCGAAAAATTAATTTTTAACGCTATTTTTAGCTTTTGACGGTGAGAACACACCATTTAGGAAGCCAAAATCCTGAAACAAATGCAGTAGCTGGAAACGTATGATCAATTATGGAGATTGACACAAATTAAAAATTTTGGCAATACACGCTCAGATTATTTTAGAAAAATAAGTAAGAATGATATGTCAATTTTCCTCAAATTTTCGTATGAGAAAAATTTTATTAACGGAAAATACCGTTGAAACAATACCGGATGTTTTGCCGGAACCGGATAGTGAAAAATATCGGATTTCTCTACCGGAACCGGAAATCCGGTTGCACCCTGACCAAAACACTATGTATAATGCATAAAAACAAACGCTTATTAACCTCTTCTCACACTGAGTTGCCTGTAGGGAAGTCAGCGCAGTGTATAGACGTTAAACAGCATATATCGCATCGTGTTTAACAATTGCAACACGTATACATAGTAAATCACCACAAGACGTGACAGCCCCCTCGAGCTCGATCGTCAAGCTCCTATAGCTGACTGGTGATGGTATACGCCTCCCACTCCAGTCACTGGAGTTCGAATCCTAGCATAAAAGTAGGTCTCCGGGGAAATAACAAATATTCATGTGAGAAAGGGTTAGTTGTTTTCCGCGCGAATGTATTTATCTTCCACAAACCAAAATGAAACCGGAAGTTTATACTAACGGTACTGTAGTGACCCGAACAAGAGGGGACTGATATTTATTTGGCCTATCCTGAGGATACCCCTGTTTCTCGGTTACGGATCGTTACTGATATAGATTCGGTAGTGCAACCGCCCGCTGAATATACGTTCATTTGTTGGATGAAAACGAGCAATAATGCACGGTTTTACTTTTACGAATAGTTTTAAAACCTAAGTATGCTTAGTTTCGAACTCATCTGTATTTGGTGCTCGAGTAATTTATGCACTATAATTTGGGATAATTATGGCAAGAAATTCGTTTTCAAGCGCTATATAATTGCGCACAGGGAGACGTACCTAGATTGTCAGCTTTTGTATTAAAATCTGATTCGACTCACAATGCCCTCACTAAAAATGTAGTCAATGTTTTTTCGTTTATCTGCAGTTAAATATTTGCCATAGTTACGCGCGAAACTCAAGATATCCTCTTACCATTAAACTAAAAAGATTTGCTTCGTTCTTCAATAATTTAGATATTATAACCGGTTTCTTGTAAGGGTTTCTCACAACACTGTTAATTTGATAATGCTTTGGCTTAGGTTAAAAATTAGACTATTTTATTAAACCAGTCATTATTTGTGAAGGGAAGTAAACCAAGTACAAAAGCAATACCAGGTTTTTCGTCGCCGAATAGTCAATCCGCGTTTATTGCAAGAAATTCACTTCCGCTCAACGGATTGAAAACAATTATGGTTTACTAGTATAAACTTTTAAATCGTAGTGCACAGCACTTTAGTTAGCGCAAAGCTTGTACATATAATAACCAGTCGTAGTGGGACTACATTTATTGAGCGAAGCTCGAACACACGTAAGCAATTAAGGTAATATGCAAATTAGTTATTAGCTAACTATTCATTTATCGGTTTTGGAGGTTTGTAAGCAATTTCCTCAGATTCCTCGCACCCAAAAACCCTTCAGCCACCCTATAATTTTTGGAATAATTTAAGAAGTCCTAATTTTGTCTTGTCAATTAAGCTAATATGCAAATTAACTATTAGCTAACTATCCAATTATCGGTGTTGGCGGTTGGTAACCAATTTATTCAGATTCCTCGCACCCAAAAACCTTCAGTGAACCCTAAAAATTATTGAAATAATTTAAAAAGTCATAGTTTTGCCTTGTTAATTAAGCTAATATGCAAATTAGGTATTAGCTAACTATTCAATTATCGGTTTTGGATGTTTGTAAACTATTTATTCAAATTCCATGCACCTAAAAACCCTTTAGTGCTGAAATTATATTGCTTTTAACCTTAATAATTAGTGAAATATTGTAAAAAGTCCTAATTTAGGCTTATAACCTATACTAATATGCAAATTATCTATTAGCTAACTGCTCAATAATCGGTTTTGGAGGTTTGTAAACAGTGTACGCAGATTCCTCGCACCCAAAAACCCTTTACTGCTAAAATTAGATTGCTTCTAACTGTAATAATTAGTGAAATATTACGGAAAGTCCTAATTTAGGCTTAATTAATTATGCAAATTAGCCTGTAGCTACTAAACGGCTTACAATTTTAAAACCCCAATGCGGGGTTAACACCCCAGGATAATTGGCTTTCAAACAAAAAAAGTTCATCAACATCGGTTCAGCCGTTCCTGAGATTCTTTTCGGACGGACAGACGGACGGACGGACATCCACCTTTCGACCCCCAAGTACAAAACATAAAACGCTTCGCGAAACTCCGAGCTTCGCTCGGAGTTTCGCTTCGCTCAATAATAATACAGTAGTTCCATCTTCATTTTAGATCAGTTAAATATATACAGCTTCATGATTCAAGCGAAGACGTTCCGGGACCATGTGTTGCTGAAAAAAACAATATATTTCTAATAATTTGCGGGTATACCGGTATCATTGTCTAGCCGGATTGCTTACAACCCGGAAACAACTGATGCGGAATCTGAGGCGTAACATTTGTACCACAATTTTACACTCACTACGCTGAGATTAAACTGTCAAAAATTGAATTGTTGCTAAATTATTAACTAAAAGCCTGTCATTAACTAGTGTAGGATCTTCGGCCTTTACAAAAAATCATATGGTGTGCACGTCGTATAGAAAGAATTGTTTACAAGATTTTAAAATTTGTAAGTTGTCTTTTGTTTACAACGTGATTCTTATTACAAAGCAAAGTAATATTTATGATGGTAAATTTAGCTAGGGAATGTTCGCATGCCGTTGGATTGAAGTTTTTTGTATAACCCCATACAAACCATCTCGCCCCATCAGAAAAGTAAACAGAATTTTCAAATAGATTCGTTCAAAAATTAAATAATTTCGTTTTTGTTCGGCAGATGGGTGAACTCCTGATGGATAAACCGGAAACAATTATTTTGTCGTTCTCATAAAACACTGAATAGCCGTTATGGTACCAATAGTAGTATTATAAACGTGCTATTGCGAATTTATTCGATTCTATACATAGCTGGAGTTTAGAAAATGTACGATCGGTAGGAAAATTTCGGCTGTCCTTTGAGCCGTTACTAAGCAACCACGACATACGGACCAAGTCGAATCTTGGCATCGGCTACAAATAGCTGAATACATATTGAACATACACAATGAAGCAGCTTTTCCATCACAGGCAACAATTTTCACTTTATCCGCAAACGCGAATTCTTGAGACTCTTTGAACTCAACATTTTTCATAACAAACGTCCACACGTTGTCACAAAATCGATAAGTCTCTAGATATTCTGCCTAAAAGTTCAAAATCTAGCGCGTTAAGCTGGTGATTTATAATATCGTGCCTGCTTTATTTATTATAGAAATTAATCATGGAACAACAAAAATATAATAGATCGATACAAACTTTTAACATTGTGCTAAAATTTTTAGCAGGACACCTAATTAAGCACATTTGAACAAACTTCGAAAAGTGTTGAAAAATGCACAAAGTTCGCTGCTGTTAAAAATGAAACAATAATTATTAATAATGCTTCCGCTAAAACTTATATATGTTTTAAAACTATCTATACCATTGTATCTAAATCACAGATTTCAGACTTATGTCAATTATTAAGAATGTTTTCACTGAGACACGTATGACTTCTTCACAAAGAGCAGTATGTGGTTTAAAATTACGGAAAGCTTTCTACCAATACGCACTTTAAAATTAAGGCGAGCTTTCACTCTTGTTGCCAGAGCCTTGTTAATGCACTTATCGAACGCCGACATCACTTTTAATGCGAGTGCAGGAGTGATTGCGTCATTCTGAAAGTATATTATATAACATCTATACACAGCCTTTATTATATGCATAGCCAAGTACGAAAACAATATTGATATAAATTTTCGTATAAAGTGTACACAGAAACACCTCCATAGAAAGTGGTTTATGCAGTCCTGCCAAGTAAATATGTATATATTTCGATTTGCACAAAAGTTTACATACCTGTATCAGCTCGTCCAAACTTTCCTGCAGCGTAGTTCCTAGAGTGGTACTGCGATACATTTGATAGGCCATTTTACAATATATATAAATTCTTATACACTAAAATTCTTTTACAACTCACAAATAACGTAAACTAGCGGTACAAATGAACATATCTTATGAGTACGGTGCAACCAGAATTACAATTTACCGGAACCGGTTTTGCAAATTTTAGCGAAACCGGAAAGCGAAAAATGCATGCCACCACATTGTTCATTTTAATTTTCTTTTTTCCTGTATTATTGTAAAATTAACCTTAGTTGAATATAGATATTGACTTAATCTGCTGTATTTTAGATTTTCCTTATCCACTGAAGTGAAATGTTCTTTCGACGACGGTTTATTTTCGACGATTATCAAGGTTTATATACTATACTAATTAAATCTATTTCATTTTTCTTGTCCCTAATTGAACAAGCTGCATTAAAAAGCTTATGAACGATTAGCAAATATAAAAACGCCCAAAATTTAATACTGAATCGAAATACTGGTTGCATTCTGCTTATCAAATCATTACGTAGAACAGGGTTCAACCGGATATTCGGCTACGGCGAAAAATTGACATTTAGCTCCGTTACTTTAACTTGCTGGATGTTTCAAAAAATTGAAACCATCACTCGTATTTATGCCAACTGCCATGGAACTGATTGACTTGCCGACTACGGGTCATGGATCGACGTCTAGCGACAAGAGGAGATGTAGATACAGCAGGCATATTACCTAGCAAGGGGACTGTCCACCTGAGATCACATCCATTCCATTGACTGTACAAACGCTGTCGAATTGCCTTTGTACTATCTTCCAGTTTCCTACCCCGTTATAGCTTCAATTTCTGTACAAATCTACACACCTATACATATCAACTTAGCCAAATCGGACGCACAACCGTTGGGGCAGTTTGTAATGTATGTTTTATAGCTCATAAACTCTTACTGCATTTTTACATCGAGCACCCTTCAATTCCATTCTATGTATAACCACGGGTGCAATTTCACAGAATTCAATGAAAATGTGAAATTTAGGACCACTGTGTGACATGCAGATGTATGGAGGCCAATAATAACCTCATGCTGATGCTGTGCATCGATAAAATCACTGCTGCATATGTAGCGCCTTCAAATGCAGCAGACGGTCGACACAGATAGTCGCCGAAAATGCAGTTGGAGAGGCGGGCTGCGTGGCGCAGTGGTAAAGTGTTCGCTTAAGGATCCGTCGGCTGAGAGTTCTATCCCCGCTCTAGCCCGCTTTTCCAGTTGCTTAGTCCAAAGGTCTGATGTCCCGGTTCCTACCTAGACTGACATGGGGGCTACGCCGTGAGCGCAATGGTAAACTGCCGCGCTATGAACACGGTATCCAGTCGAAAATAGGATGGGCGGTCAAGGGACGACCTTGTTGAAAATAAGGGCATGTAAGCATGTGAGACATGCTTGTCCTGGTGCATACGCAATAAATGCAATGCACATTGCGTTGTACGGTCGACAGATAGTCGACGAAAAATGCAGCTGGAGAGGCGGGCTGCGTGGCGCAGTGGTTGAGTGTTCGCTTAAGGATCCGTAGGCTGAGAGTGCTATCCCCGCTCTAGCCCGCTTTTCCAGCTGCTTAGTAGAAAGTTCTGATGTCCCGGTTCCTACCTAGACTGACAACTGTTAAAACGCTAGCTATGGAAATATTAGTTTAGATCGGAACATATCAATTGCAGGTATAGACATTACCTAAACCTGCCTGTCAGCAAAACCTTATTTTGAGTGAACAACATCAAAAAAGCCCCTTACGTGGATGCAGCACACTGCCTCAACTAACTATGTTTGTAATTGGTGAGTTTTAAATATAACAGTGACTGGGCGATTTCAAACTAGTTGAGAACGGAAAACGAAACAAAAATGTATTTATAACCCTTATTAATAATAATGAATCTATTTATTGATTTATGCGTCAATTGTTTGGCAGGAACTACTCAGTAGACCAATCTTAAAGCAGAAAGACAAAATAAATGTAAATATTGTAAATTAAATTTCGTAGCTAGTTGTATTTAGTCAGTGTTAACTAATTGTAATAGCATATTACAACACGAAGTGGTAGGGATGTACTATGCATTGCATTGCATAATAATTATAATTGTACGCGCGTGTTTAGAGGTAAAAAGAAGTGCATATACTGCTTGTGAAATTCAGGACTGACGCTTGGAATATAAACGGCATGGTATATTTTCAGAAAAGTCAAGCTTGTGGTCTATAGTTTACAGCTTTAGCTTATATACAAGATTACGTGATCAAAAGTTGGTACATTGAATGTCAGTACAAATCTATGTTTGGTAGTTTCGTGTTGCCCGTACCATTTGTATACACTGCCTGTCGTGGATTAATTATAAGCAAAAGTATGAAGTTAACAAATACCTACTTTCTTAAATTCGTTCAGCATAGGTTTTAAACCAGCTTCATTTCCAATAAAGCTATATTCAAGCAACTTGTGCATCAGATATGAACTTTTGCTCTCATGCTTGGGTACTATTTTATGTATGATGCTGCTGCTTAGGTAGGCTTAAGGTTTAGCACTGTACGGAATAATGGAAAAAATTACAGCGACAGCTAGGGATGGTTGTAAAACGCTAATTGGCTGACTGTGGACATCTTATTGGTTTATACCAGATTTGGGAACGGGACCTGCATATAAATTTTTTACAATAGCGGACATATTTTCAATGTTTCAGAGCTCTTGAGCTCAGTGATGGGGACTACGTCTAAGCTAGATCTGATTAGAAGTATTATACCGTCTTCAGATCCCGGTTCACATAAAGGTCAACGTGGCCGCATTGGAATTGTCGGCGGCTCTATTGAGTATGGTTTTAGTTTAACTCCGAGAATTGTATTTCTTAAGTATTCTACATATATACTAAATTGGTTTAGTGTTTGCAGAAAGTCTTATTTCTGCTTTTGGTTCGACTTCGATATTGACAAGACGAGAACCACAAACTTACGACAGTTTTGTTCAAGCTTAACAAATATATATAAATACATATGTATACGTGTTTCAAAGTACACATATTTTATTGAAATTGCGTTTACGTATATTGTGATTCCGCTTTCATCTGAAATTTTATTACTAAACACCGTAGCGTTTTCATCATTTTTTGTTCTTGCGTTCCTCATTAAGATGACATTATTCAATGATTCAGAGGCATTCAGCGTGTTTTGATTTGTTAATTGTTGGTTTTTCGTATGTGTTTGTTGTTACGCTGCTATCACATTACAGTGCTATCTTTTCAAAACTTGACATTCTAAACCAGGTTGGGTTTTTCCTGATTTAACGCGAACCGTATATGCGTATTTAATTACCCATGTGTACGAGTGGGTATCTAAATTACGTCAATATTTGAAATTAATTTGTGTGAGTAATGGTTCGCAGCTAACAACGAGTGCAGTTTGGTATGATCCAATGATTTTCTTTTTTGAATGCACTTATTTTTTGTTTTAGATATACTGGTGCTCCTTACTTTTCTGCTGCAGCAGCCATGAAAACAGTTGGTATTTGTTAGTTTCGTTTTGTAACCATTTCATACGTACTTGTGTGCGATTGGGTATTTTTACTTTATTCTACAAAAGCTGGCATTGAGTTTTACAGTTGGTTTTTGACCGCGAAAACCCTTAACATAAATATGTAAGGTTTTGGTAGTGCAGGAATCCTGGTGCAAATCGGAACTGGATTACACTTAATTGGAATTGGAACGGCAAATTTATATCGGCATCGGAAGCGGAATCGAAACTACAAATTTTGTTCTATGCGGATAATTTGTATTAACAAGTATAATATTGATTTTGGGTGTCTGTTGGCTGGAAACTATTCTCAGAAACGTCGCATGAACGAATTAGCAATCACGTTTGGAATATACTTACAGCATCAAAAATGAAGAATGAAAAGTGTTATGTTTAAAACATATTAATTATATACGATAAGCTTCAACAGTTGAGTTAGCTAAAAATAATATTTTTTTACTATTGTGTAATTTTAAGGGCGCTGACTTAGCTTATTTGATATGTCCACACGAGGCTGCGCCGGTGATTAAATGCTATGATCCAGATCTCATTGTACATCCTTTATTGTAAGTTGTAACAATTCATAGCTTATGACATATGTTTTGAACGTCTGCAGTTAGATGGTTTTATACCAGTAGGTAGTATGGCGACGTGATTGGGTTTAGCACAGGTGCGTACAGTACGAAACCATACTTTTCCGTTACTACTATTTTGGGGATTTATCATGTTGTACGCTGTGCGAAATTTATCTTTTATTTCCATGTAATTTTAGAAATATCGAACATGAGACACGCCAAGTTTCGGCAACGGTTTTGGATAAAATCAACTCTATCGTGCAAACTTGGCATTCCGTTGTTATTGGACCCGGGCTGGGACGAGTAGATGAGTCCAAACTGCTTCTAGATTCAATCATATCTATTGCAAAGGAAAGAAATATTCCGATGGTGATAGATGCTGTAAGTTTGATCGAGCCTTTATAATAATGTTAGGGATAGACGAAACAAGAACGTAATAATGGGACTTTCCATCATCATCATCATTGTTATTATTTTTTATATTGTTATAATTATTATTACTATTATTACGTGTTGTGGTTATTATTATTATTATACTGCGAACAAAATGTGCCATCTGATGCTCAATCATGCATTGACGGATATTTAAACTATAGGTGTTGTATCTGACTGTAGCTTCGTCTGAATACTTCCAAAATTTTATATTCAAGCAAGCCAAGCGAGCTGGTCTGCTTTGAATTGGGTCTTTTACTGTTTAGTATTCCGATTTATTTCAATAATATTTTTAACCAAAGTTTACTTAAACTCCTATTCATTTTCTGTCTTGTTCCAGTATTCAATACTAATTTTTATACAATTTTCGGCGGATTCTTAATTGCTTTGTTGCAAAAGTTAAAGTTATGTATTTTGTGCCATATCTTGTGTGGAAAAGTTGTATCACTCGCACGGCGTTTCATAGAATCCTTCAATAACAGTTGAGCGCAGTAACATTTAGGTAAAATGGTAGCGTCCTGTTCAATTAATAAGAGGGCCGTTTATCAGTAATCTGATTGGCTAGATTGCTAGTCTATCTTGTTTAGGATGGGCTGTGGTTTGTAACAAAAGATCTCGATATGGTACGTGGGTATTCAAAAGCGATCCTGACACCTAATGTAATGGAGTTCGATAGAATGTACAAGGCTGCGGTGAGTGTCTGCATGTGGTAATTAAATACAAATAATATGTTAATCATAAATTGTTAGACTTGCAGCTTATTAACTTGAAGAGTTGTTTGCGCTTGTATTAATCAGCGTTCGTATCACTTTCGTGTGATTAAAGGTGTACGGTCTCTAATACAATACTTAAGGTGCAGTAAATTCAGCATATTGTTTCATCTGGGTGTTTGCTTCAGTTCGACAAGGAGCCTGATACCAAAGGCGGGTCTGGTGAAAATGTATGCGAGCTTTCAAAGATACTGGGTGTAGTGGTTATTAGAAAAGGACAAGTCGACATCATTTCGGACGGTACTCAAAGTCAGTTTATAATAATTTGAATTTTTTGTTTTAATGCTTCATTTCATCGTATTGTTCATAAGTTTCTGTATTTATGATCGATAGGAATCATCCATCGGTCGTCGTAATCCATGTTAACAAAATGGCAGAAACACGAGCATCCCAGTGGCCAAATCCTCTAAGAGTCATTGCATTCGTAGCTTTTGTTGTATTTTTAAACTTTATGAACCATTTTTGATAGCGAAGTCCAATTGATTGGTGTATTCATATATTATATTTTGTACTGAAACTATTTATATAAAGTTATTATTTCGTTTAGTAATGTCATTGTTGTAAAGGACATGGTATACTCTCTTTGAACTTGAATATATTTTGTATGCAGTTTGTTATTTGGTATAATGCTTTAATGATAGTCTTCTGACTTGGTTTTGAATGCTACTCCTTGTTTTTTGAGGGGATTTTTTTATTTTAGCGATAGAATGTGACCGTGAAGGAAGCGCACGTCGTTGTGGAGGTCAAGGAGATTTGTTGTCTGGTGCTTTGGGCACTTTCTCTTATTGGGCGATGAAATCAAGGTCGCCTGATACAGAAGAGTTAGTTTGGTGCATCCAGTTGCCCTTTTCAATTTTTAACTTATATATACGAACTATCAATACAACAGCTGTTGTATTATGGTTTATATGCGCATATCTGATGCAATTTGTGATTAATATATTGAGAAAACGAAAGAAATAATGCTAAAGTGCACCGTTTGTTTTAGAATAACTCAACTGTTAACTGAACATCATGTCCGGTCTCGTTAGTACGAAACTAGATTTGCATAATCATTCATTTGCAATACACTTGACAGTGGTACTGTAATGGCTTATCGCTTACCAATGATAGTCAGTGTTTTGGAATGGGTGCTACGTTTCAGCACTCAAACTGCGTCGGTAACGAATAAATGCTTCGATAAATTATCTCCGTTAATGGTGGCATCGTTTGCTGCGTGCAATTTAACAAGAGAATGCAATCGTGTTGCGTTTCACACTCATCGCAATGGAGCAATACTTGCTGACTCAATCACAACGAAAGATATGATTGATGTTATTCATGTTGCAAAAGCAAAACTATTGCAATATAGCTCAAGCACTGTGTGACACGCTGTTCACAATAATTTTAGCAATATTGCTCTTACTCTTATTGTTGATTATGACTATCGTAACGATTGCTAAAATTTTGGCTTAGGTTTTCAAGTGATTATTGCTCAATGTTTCCAGAATAGATAATACGAGATCTTACAGCAGATCAGTAAGCAGCGCATTTGTGTGTCTATCGTATGCCAATCTGCTATTCAGGCCAATTACCAATTGGAGAGTCCAATCTGCTAGTTGAACCAAATAGCAGTTTGGCCTAGGCAAATTTGCGATTGTGAGATTACGCAAAACTACAGTGATGTAGTACCAACGCTGATTGATTGGTTAACGGTATTGCGTCTGTCCAAATAATCAAATCTGATTGGTTCATTAGTACAGTAGCAGTTTAGCCCATGCGACACTGCTATTACATAAAATAGCAGATTGGCCTAGGCCAATTAGTAATTGGCCTGAACAGCAGACTGGTATACGATATACACCATTAAGAGGCTAGCTAATGTTTAAATTTCTTTAGTGCTTCGTGGAACTCAAGACCTTGTGGGTTTATTGAAACTGGAATTATTAATAAGTAACTATTATTAGGTATAATTTTTATAAAAGTTTTCTTTAATTACGATTTGCCTTTTTATTTCTGGTTGCCTTATTTGTCTGATTACGGTCATTTCCATTTTCTGATTTGTGACATTATACCCAAGGGAGTCCGTGTTTGGCTAGATAAATAAATAGTTTGAACGCAAGCGTACTGTATGCCCGCATAACTGACTCGCAAAAACGATCTGTGTCTTACTTTTCGATAATGACTGTTATAAAAATGTTATGCTTTATAAGCTCGTCCAAAAATTAGCTGGCATTTCCAACCATTACTGCTTGCTAAGTAGTAATGGCAAAACGGTGTCTGTTTTTTCTTGATACTTACATGTGTTTTTGGTGTCTTTTCCGATACGAAATGAATTTTCATGCAAAACATTTTCTTTTGTGGCAATCAGGGTGAATACGGACAGTTGAAATAACGGTAACGGGCTGTGATCAAAATAAAGTGTAAAAGTTTCAAAAATGTTTTATATTTCTACCAACACAAGTGGTGCATAAATTTACCGGTCGTTCAAACATTTCAAAGAATAAGTGCCGGATGCATCGAAATTTGTAAGATATTGAATGAATTTCACCAATTTTTACCGGAAACTGATATCCGGATATACACTGGTAGCAATGTTTTACGAATAACAACCACAATATCTCATGTTTGATTATTTCGTCATTTCTTATGTTTTTGTTTTCGCACATTGTTTTATAAGTAAAGTTGTCTGTGATGTTTGTTTTCATTTTGGATCAATTATAGTGGGCGTAGTCATGGTTATCCCATAGCAGAGAGCGACTGGAGGTGTAAACTACCGAAGTGGGAGGTTAAAGCTGGAGGTGGGAAGTCTGGCTCAGGCTTAATTCGCCTTCCGTGACGTTTTGGTACATGGCCTAAGTACGGATCATAAATAGTACTTTATTATAAGCATAGTCTGAAGTTTAAGTCTCAAAACAACAAAGATTACTAATAACTGTTTACATCTCAATAATGGGCCGATGTTTTTATAATATATGCGTGGTATGTTCTTGGTGCATGGTAAGTTATAATAGTTGAACTGGAGGTCTCGCTCCGGCTGGAAATCTAACTACGGTACAATTTTTAACGCAGTTTCGGTAGGAGAATTTTTCCAGCAGTTTCGGTAGAGGAATTTTTTCCGGCAGTTTCGGTAGGGGAGTTTTTTCCGGCAGTTTCGATAGGGGATTTTCCCGCACTTTTATATTTTTAGTTTCACCTATTGCAAATTTTGTCGACCTCCGGCTCTGGTTTTGTTCAGCTTCTGTGGTTGATATAACATGTTCCGTTGACATTTCGCTTTTCCCACCATTATTGGCTCATAAAGCAGGTGGCGCCCGCTGGACGGGCAATAAAAATATCAGTTAACGTCTCTTAATCGAGCACAGAATTTGTTAAGTCTCGGTCAAATGGTCTATCGGCTTACTGTTAATTGAAATGCGTAATCCAATCAAACCCGTAGGTACAAGAGACGTCAACTATAAATACTCACATGTTGCCGTTGTTTGTTATATTGGCGATATGGCTGTATTTATGTCATGACTATGACAAAGGGTTGTTTGGCCGGAAAAAATGGTTTTTCCATTTTGTCCCGAGGGGGGTGGAAGAAAATGGAAAAATATTAAATGATTCTTAAATGTAATTTGCAACTAAATATGATATAAAATAACGTTTTCAGATGACATGTAACTAATTCACATGTAACACATTAACAGTGACCATGTGTATAAGCCCACCAGGACACATTATATGTTCTAAAAGAGCGAAAATTGCAGCATATTAAAACATAAATGGATTTCAGTATTCATACTCAGTGTTTTCAAGATTTGTCAACAGTGATTAAACTGAACAAAATCTGTCTCGTGAACAGCGTGTCGTTTTTCTTTTTTTCTGTGGAATGTTGTGTTTCAACGTTTGCTACATTTTGAGCTGTCAGACGACCAAACCTGAACTTTGTTGTAAAAAGGATTTGGTAGTTTACACGCCCACTCAATCCAGAATGCAAATTTATAACCTTAGCTATGGTGGTGCACCAATAGGTTTCGTTGCTTGCTTTGGGTTAATATTTTAGTTTGTATTTTGTGAACGAATCTGGTTCTGTTTGTATTCAGTTATTTGTGGTTTGGCTGTAGAGAAAATTTGAATCAGGTTTTTAAGGTTATAGATTTTAACAATATATATTTGGCAATATAGAATACCGGAGCCAGAGCCGGATGTAGATTTCTTGCCGGAACCGGATATGCGGTCTTATCCTGCTTCAAGGCAGCAACTTTAAAGTGGAAAATGTATAGGTTTTAAATTTTGTGTTTACGGAAACACGTTAACTGAAAGCATAGTTTTTTGGTTCAATTCACTTGCTTTCGATTGTTTAGTTTAATTTGTAACTCAACCAAGTTTGCCAAGCTACTTGCTTGGTTTCGTTGCTTTTATGTTGTTTTGTACCTCCACTCAACTCATGTCGTGCCCTGCCCATTGCTTTGCAAGCTAGGCCATGGTCGCTAAAAGTTTACGCCTAATAATACTGCATTATTTTGGAGAATTCATTAAGTTTTTGGGTTAGGTCTTCAGAAAGTTAAGTGAGTTGATCATCATGGCTCTTTTATTTTCGGTTATATATTATTTAATTTTAGTATGTTTGAAGTTTGTTTTTTGTGATTTATGGCAAACTGAATTATTTATTGTCTGAGAGTGTTTTTCCTGTGAATTAGCGGACAATCAAAGTTTTGTCGCTGGTAAGGTTCATACCTTTTAGTGCTATGGTGTACTGTGTGTTGTGGTTGAAACAGGACAGCGTGCTTGAAATAGGAGGAACAATTATGATAGGGTATTCCTATGGAAGGAGGAATTGCGTTGCTAAATGTGGGAAGCTTAAAAATAACTGTTTCGAAAAACTATAGTATTTCTCGCGGGTCCCCGAAAGAGAAATCTGAATTAATGCATAACTATCCATGTATGTAGAATGTTTAGTCGGGTGCGGATTAGCAAAGCCTGTCGAACTAGAAACCGTAGAAACTACTAGTGATGAGCCGATAGCAAAATTTTAGCCAATGCCGTGCCGATACCCACGTCGACCCTTTGAAATTTTGCCGATTCCGATGCTGACATTAATTTTAATGCATGACGCTTATCGGCAATTTTTTGCAGTGCTGACACTGATTTTCGCGAAAAATGCCGACATCACCGACGCCGAATTGTAGGCGCATCCCTACAAGCTATTTTTTGTTCAAAATAGAATTATGCAGGAATACTGCATTTATTATTTTCCATGCTCAATGTGCAACAGGAATTACAAAATGCCAAAACCGGAGCCGGAAAGCGAAAAAATACCGCAACCGGGGCTGGAACCGGAATGTGAAAATTTTCTGTTACCGTAAAATTCGGTTGTAAGCAATAAACAAACCCTTGCTAACGGTACTGCGCCAAATTTGTTACTAATTTTTGTGTATGTCAGGCCTCCACTTTTACCACGCACAAAATTTACCCTCAGTGATGGGCGATTCTAACCTTTTTCTTATTTCTTTTTGTTCGCAAACCTTGAATTCGTTAAGTTTAAACCGAAGTACGACACAATTTGAAAACTCGGCAATACACACTTTTGCCAGTTTTTTTTTCTTAAATTTCCAAATTAGAAAAAATTCCAGTAAATTCGTGTGAAAAAACCGTATCTAGTGAAGAATGCCGGATTTCTCTACCTGATTCGTAATTCCGGTTGCACCTTGAATGCTATATTGAAGGCTAGTTTTAAAATCCCTAGGTTAATCAGCTGATAATGAATATACCGAAATTTTTGCAAAAAGCATGTTCCCTGATTTGCCCAAATTTTGAATCTGTTTGCATATTTTATTAAATTATTATTGGGCTTTTTGGATTTTTAAGTTTGAAAAAATTATTTCAATCATTTGCGTTAAGGTGAATATACTAACTAGTAACGTTAATTTTTGACGTATGACGGCTTCAGCACCAAAAATAGCCTTCTGAATCCTTATTAGAATCAAATGAAATCAAACATCCGCGCTTACTACATTTAATACATTTCAGCTTTTGAACTCCTAATTTTATGAGATCATGTTTCCTTTGTTTCGCTGCATCTTTAGTAGGATGTTGTGCAATTTTACAGGGCATGACTCGGTGTGTTTTTGGCAAATTGCTTGTCGACTTGTTTTATATGTGTAGTTATAAATAGATTTTTATGTAAATAATATATTTATAAATAGTAAATTTATTATATATTATAAATTTCGTAATTTATTCCTTCAAAGGGTATATATACCTCACTAACAAAACGATGGCTGATACAGTTTGTCACGCCGATAACAACGTAGGAGCGTCTACAAGCATTACGCATTCGGAAAATATTGGTGATTCAAGCAAAAACGTTTCCGTACCACAAGACAATAACGAAAAGGCTGTGGATCGACAGTCTGTCGTTTGCAATGGGCATGCTGAGGTGTCGGTAGGTATTATATGTATATACATACATAACTTCATGCATACATCACGCAATACATGCGAAACAAGACATGGTATATACGAGGCAGAGAGATGACGAAAGTCTTCTACTTGTATGAGTGAACATAGTTATTTTGGTGTTTGCAAAAGCTAAAGCATTATTTGAGCATTAGAACACTTCTAACACGATTCCAGTTTTTGTTTTGTTAAGATATTGGGACAAATTTAGAAATATGTGTTTTATATTCAAACTTGAATTGTGCGAAATTTTCGATTATATTTTAGAAACTTGAGGTCGAAGAGGTCGAAGCAAATCTAGCTGCAACAATAGACATGTCACGACACGATAATGAAAAAGATGGAGAAGATGCTTTTCAGTCGCCAAACTCATGTCCTCCACCCGATGTTATTTCACCGCAGTCCACCGATGCGAGCTTTAATGAATCGTCTGTTACCAGTTCACAAGACAGCGGTTCTTTCCAAATCGTATGTTCTTCATCGGTTTGCCTAATATGGATATACCATGAGTGGCCGAAGACTTGTAGCTTATCGCCACATTGTATCGCTTGAATACTAACGTGTTCTTTAACTTTGCACGTCAAAAAGCATTAGATAGCGAGTGAATTTTCCGTCTTTTCGACACAAAATTATTTGGTCTGATAAGCTATTACATAGTTCGATACAGTGTTTATTTTCATAACTTTGGTTTGTTCGTTTTTAGCCATTTTTTACGTTTTGATGATTTGTGCTATTGTTTTCACACTATCCAATTTGAGATTTGTAGCATTCGGTTGCAGCGATATATGTAATATATTCATTTTTGTTCCTTTACAGAACGATAGCGGGTCAGCAATAAAGTTTACTGAAGTGTCCGCGACTTCTGAAAACGCAGCTGCCGTTGTCGATGCCAATGTTTCGAGTGATATGGAACATATTGCTGAATCTATTGCTGCCTTAAAAATTTCCACTACACAGGAAAGTTTTAACGAGATGCCTAAAATCGGAACTGATCCTTCCAATAATGCAGGTTAGTTTTTTATGAATTTATTTCAAATTGGAAGTGTACTTATGATTTGGATGCTTATTTATCTTCAGTTCTGCAAATCTAAACTGCTTCATTTATATTACGACGTAAACTGAGAGCAGGAGAGGAGTAATGAAACGCAGCAGGACTACGTTTTTTAGGTTCCGAAGTTGCTGTTAACACCACGCAAGGTTCGACCACACATGCGGTTGATGACGCAGAAAAATCTGCTGAAAAAATATCTGAGTTGCGTTCGCAAACAGAAGATTCGAAAAGTGGTGTAGTCACAGATAAAACGAAACAGGCATCAAAGGACGCCAGCGGATCAGAAGAGCAGGTGAGTCACCAATTTGCAAATGGGGTGGCGGACTATATTACTTATTACAAATAAGCTCCCATGCAACGTTTTTGTGATCAGTTGCTAATACGACCGCTTGTTTTCCCCCGCCCCCTAGGTGATCGAAAAACTGCGGGGTATACTTTTTGGCAACCTTCTTATAGCTTAATAAGTAATTTTATATTGTGTCTCTTAGAGAATGAACTGTGTTCAGTTCAAGTGCGCCCTGAAAACTTTGTGTATAATACTGCAGTTACAGTGGCTGATTCAAAGCAATCAAACTCGTTGATGTTTGAAGGCTTGAATAAGAGTCTGGTGTTAATTTTCTTTAACTTGGTTCCGTATTATTTTACGTGACAGAAAACATGGTTTCGATTCAGCGTCTCATTTTAAACAAACAATTTGTCAAGAACTAAATGACTTTTGACACAAATGGATAGTTTCTTGCAGCAATTTACATTAGCTTCCTGTTATTCTTTCTTCGGCCGCGGTAAAAACTGCAGTCCCTGGCCAACTCTTAGAGAGCTACGTAGTTCTTGTATGATTTTCGGTTCCGGGTTTCTCAAGTGAATATTGGCATTAGAGTTCAACTATTTTGCCTATTTGCAATTTAGCTTTACCATATCAAGTGGATACAATGGGGTGACACTAAAGCTAAAACGGCAATTGTTACGCAAAATGAAAATGGCCCGTGCCCGCTTTTGGCAATCATGAATGTTCTGCTGCTTCGAGGTAGATGCTTAGTAGGGTGGGAAACTAGATTATCAAATTATATTAAACGTATCAAATTATACTAAACGAGCCAGAAATTAGGAAAGGAACACCGTATGTTATATTGTTGCCGGAATAGAATCATATTGCAAACCAATACAACACTTTAGTGCCTGTCAGTCTAGGTAAGATCGATCGAGAACTTTACACCTTTTTTTACTAAGCAGTTGGAAATACATGCGTGCGGAAAGCGGCTCGAACGAGAGACCTACAGATACTTAAGCGAACGCTCTACCACTATGCCACGCAGTCTCCTCTCCAAGTGTTCTAAACATTGCTATGTCGAACACGTATGCCACTCGCTTGCATACGTATAGAGCAGTACGTATGCAGTTTATTGTATGTGCATGTAAATTGACACGCATGTCTCACATGCTTACATGCCTCAATTTCAACTGATCGTCTTTGACTGTCCTTCCTATTTTTAGAATAGATGCCATGTAGCGAGGGCTAAATGAATTCCGAGATTGGATGTACTTCCGATATCTTTGTATATTGTCAGGAAGCCTGATCTGGCTGACTAAGTAAACCAAGTTATGTTTCAGGACAGCTTCACTTACCTGACGACGCCGAAATTGTATCCGGTGGAAAGCTGCTAACAATGCTTACAGAGCGCATACTACAAGCAGATCCTGTGGTATGTGTTCTAATAATGAAGGCGCGAAACATACTTGTTTGTATGGCCAACACTTAAAAGAAAAGTTTGTATCCATCACCCATCCTTTGTTGTTAACATAACAATTCTCGCTGAAAAAGTTTTAGGCTTTTTCTTAATGTTAGGATTATATAATAGTGCTGTTAACCAAGGATCGACGCGATATTAATTTTACCGTATACCGGAACCGGAGCCGGATAGTAACTTTTGTATCAGAAGGGGATGTTGGAAATAGCATCTATATTTGTGCACTGTTGATAGTATTTGAATCACACAAAAATATGTTTACTGATTCAAAATTAATTGTTGGCTTGCCTTTAATATTTTTCGTTAGTAACTGCAAATATCCCATAAGTTCGATATTTTGCCGGATATTAAATCGACTCCGGATAACTGATTTATGTTTGCTGATAACAGAAGTGTAGATAATATTTTTAAAGCAGCAACCATAATGTTTCTGCGTTTAAATGTATGTTCCAAATTTAGGGCAATTTTACAGCTGTAGCGTATTTGCCGTTGTGCGGTTAAAACAAGTTTTTTGAATAATGTAGCCGAATTTCTTTTCTCGTTATCTGAAAGTTCTAAGTTTTTCTTACATTGTATTTGCAGTTCATACAGTACCAAACACTGTTATGTAAGCTAAGCTCATTTCACTTTTAAACAGGACAACCCCGAAGATTTGAAAAACGATTACGAAAAGAACAAATCTGATGCTATAAATAATATTTCAAAGCTGCAGACAGGAATTGATATGAATATTCGATTCACCGGGTAGGTTTCATAAACGTTGCAAGTTATTGTATTATTTACTTTTATCGAGGTTATGATTGCCTACCGTTATGACTAGGACTTTCGTCATTTTTTGTGTTATCTGAACTCGGAAAATTTATGGTTCGAGTAATAATTTTGTGGGAAGTTAATCAAGTTTTATAATTTGTTGTCATTTTCAAGAGCAGAATATGCAAAGTGTTTCTTTAAAGATGATTGGCTGCTCTGTTTTGGTAGTTAGAAAAGCACACATTTTTATATACTATTATTTTGGTAGGTTCCAAAGCTAAAACCACAGCTTTTAAATTAATAACAGTAGTAATAATATGCATAATATACTTAAATTTCAGTATACGAGATTTCGAATTTACTCAAGAATGTTTGATATTCGATTTATTGGGCATAAATTTATATCATGGCTGGGTTGTGGAACCGGAAGATCATCAAACAAAGCAAATCATCGGAAACCGTTCGTATAATCAGCTCGCGGAATATTTGATTAGTTTGGAGCAAAAATCAAACGTATCAAATGATGAAGGTTAGACAAGACATTTGTTTAATTGTTTTGTGGCCGACTCCTCGTTCTGTGGTTCTCGTTAGCATTTTGTTGCTTATTGTTTCGTTGACTAATCAATGTTCTTAATAAACTCAGGCATGATGTTTGGCGCGTTAGCTAAACACTGTTATTTGATAGCTATGTTCCTCAGTTCCTCATTGAAAGACCTCAAATGAACTGCCTGGTTCGTATGTTTCATTTTAGGAATGCGAAATTCTATTATTGCTGATTGTATCAAAAACTTTCTGGCGACAACCGCAAGCCAACTAACCTATCATGGAATATCGGAGCTTAATACCGAACTTAAAGACAGCGAGATTTCTGTATTTTTTCGCAATAATCACTTTTCTGTGCTTCACAAATGCAAAGTTAGTGTGTGCGTTGTGTATTAACCGACGAAACATCTTTAATATTTGTAATATACTTTGTTGGAAATGAACTTAGCGGACATATTTCAGTGTTTGAGTGAGTGTGGGCAAGCTGTGAACATGCGTATGTGAAAGTCTACTCAAATAAGTTAATCGCGTCCGCTGTCTAACACTGGTTTTATTAAGGAATATTTGAGAAGTGGAATGCTGACTTTTCCATGTTGGAAAATTTTAGGCAGGTGCACGAACCGGGAGGCCCCCTGGTTCTAAGTCGAGGGGCACGAAATTTTGCCAAGGGGGTTTTAGACTTATATTGCATTACCTATATACCTAACAGGATGATGTTTTACAATAATTAGCGATAGGCTGTTATACTGATTGAGTAATTTTAGAGGTCAAAATTGGTTTAGAGTTAGCACAAATCAAATGCGAAAGATGTGATGCATTTTTCTAACCTCGCCATTCACTAGTTCGAAGGTTGCCAACATATAACCAACTGGAGATAGGCAGTAGACATATTTCAGAATATGGGCGCTGGTTTCAGTTTGTGTTGTATTTGCAGAACGAATTATTTTTGCTAGTAACGGATCAAGGCTTTTTGACCGAACCAAGGGTGATTTGGGAGACGCTGAACAACGTCGAGGGCGATTCGCATTTTGTGGACGGTGAATTTCACACGACGGTCTTTCGTGAAACACAACCTGGAACGCTTGCACACGGTACAGCTGGTTAGTGTATACAATAAAATTGAAAGAAAGATATCATTGAAACGAAGTCATCAAATATTATGAATAGGTCATTGATGTTGTTGCTTGGAAGCACCCCCCGCCTGTGAGATGGGGCCTTTTGCAGTGTCAGTCAGGGGTGCAGTAGCTTATCCAAATACAAGGGCATAAACGCAGCCGGTAGCCGCGGCGCTGCTTGTACGGAATTGTTTTAAAAGCTTAAAGTTTTCAAAAAATGGTAATTTATTTTCAACTAGCATGGTTTCTTTCTTTCATATCTTATGATGCTGTTCTTTGAAAATAAATGTCACGTTTTATGAAATTTTGAAGCAGGGTTTTTGTGTTAACAACCCCTGGATGAAAATCCAAATGGAAAGGGTTTGTGCTGTATTCATCTGTCTTAAACTTGTTGACCTGTGTGCAACTTGACAAAATTTGCGTGGTACCAAAAGCACCAGCGAGCGTTACACGACACGCGCTGTGTATATTCTTTTTTACATAGAATGTACCATTTGCATCCGAGTTGCATACTCTAGTCATAGAGAGTGATCATTCACTTTTAGTTACATAAAGTTATTGTTCTGTAGGCAATAGCGCAGCTTCAACAACTCCAGGTGACGCAGCAGTTGCTGGCGCAACGGCTTTTACTCCGGCGTCAAAGGAAGAACAAATGGATCTGGAGTAGGTTATCCGTTTATTGGAAATAGCTTAACGCACCTTCACCTAACTTTGTCGTCCAAAGTTTTACAGAATGTATATATTGCAAAGGCTATTGACACTTTCACCCACATTTAAAATTAAGTTTATGCAAGCATTGTTCGAAACTTAAGCTTAAATCTAACAATTAATCTATGCCCGAGCCCTAGTTTGTGGGAGGAGTGTACGAGAGCTGTGGAAAAAATCTGTCACGTGCTAAATATTGTGCGAAAACGCCTAGTTTAAGGTTTTACAGTTAGCTCCAGTCAGGCGCTTAATTTTCGCGAAGGGACCTGTGTGAGACGGCATTTATATGAAGTGCTTGACCTCAAATTTTTTTATTTTATGAGACATATTAGCATGTCTTAAGTGCGTCTGCGTTCGCCTGTAACCGCATTCCTTTACGTACACAAAAATGTGTACTCAATACTGTCATTAACTGTACGCTATGTTAAAACTTATGTCTTGTGTGAATACTTTCTTTGTTTGTCACGATTGGCTAGTATTTTGTTTTATCAAAATTCTTTGTGACTGAGAATTGAGTCATTTTTGGATCCCAGAAAGTTTTCACCAATACCGAAACATTTTAGAAAAATTCTAAATCACGACTGTATATTCATTTATTTGGCAATTGGCATACAGTATACCAATGTGCAACCGTAATTTCGATTCCGACTAGAATTCCTATTCAAAACAAGTTCCGATTCCACTATCAATCGTAATCGGAACTTTGAAATATTAATTTTAATCATATGTTCTTATAATATGTTGCTTAAAAATTCCTTCCATCCCTATGCATCTGAACACACAAAACACCGTTTTATTTTGAAAATAATAATATAACATACAAAAAAACAAGAACGCACACACCCCCGCACCGCACCCACCAAACCCCCCACACCAAAAAACAACAGACACAACCACCCCCACCCACAACACACCACCACCCCCCCCCCACACCCAAAAAACAAAACAAAAAAAAAAAAAAACAAAAAAAAAAAAAAAACACACAAAAAAAAAAACAAAAAACAAAAAAAAAAACAAACAAAACAAACTTGTAGTTTACCGAATAATCATCGCCAATTTGTTCATGCGACGTTTTTGAAAATTGTTGCCAGCGAGCATACACCCTAAATCAATATTATATTTTTGTAGATAAAATTATCTGTATAGTCACAAAATTTGTAGTTCCAATTCCGGTATAAATTTGATGTTCCGATTCAGATTCCGATATAATCCACTTCCGCTTTGCACCCTGAAATATACATATATGATCAGCGAAACAGACCGGCTTTATATAGCACAATAAAAATTGCATTGTGGCAGAGATCTTGTTAGTGATACTGGCGGGCTTGATATCGCAGGATTTTGCACTTTAAATTTTATAATATTTGAAATTTCATAAATGCGAACTGCCAGATAGGTAGTAAAAGTTTTGAGGCTTAAATTCACAAATTCTGTTGACTCATGGACTAAATTTAGCACATCATTGAAATCCTGTTGACACACGGACTAAATTTATCACATCGTTAAGTTCAATGCTTAAGAATTTTTACAGAAAACAAAATTGAGTGTATCAGAGTTCGGTTTTAAAATCAAACTTTTGACAGTCTTGCAGCCGTACGTCTTTTCGACAAGTCTCTATACAACCACATTTCATATAACAATGATAAATAATAATAATAATGATATACAATTTAGCATAACTGGCACTCCTGGCTGTCATCAATACCTGAGTCTCAGTCTAATCCTTAGACTTTTCAAAAGCTGAGACTGAAGACTACGCGAGTCTCAACAATTTTAGACTTGAGACTGAGACCGAGACTGTGACTTTTATTTTATAGGTGAGCAGTAGTCGCGATTGCGGCTGCAGCGTGTGCGGGCGCCGTTTCACAATCGCATTTTAATTTTCTGTCTTGGATGCACGTACGCTACGCTTATAGTAGCGATTTTTCTGCAGCAAGTTTTCCATTTTTGACGAATGACATATAACAGCCTAATCGCAATATTTTTTGCTGTACTAATGCATTTGTGTAGTAATGCTTTAAATGCACTTCTAATTCATGGTAAGTTATCGTTTCACTTTCTACCTGAAAATTTTTCGGTTTAGTTACGCAGTTGCCTTAACGCTTGACGAAAGCGAACGAACACATCCTACAGGAACTCCGGACACATCGTAAGTAAAAGTTTTAGTTGCCAGTAGCTACCGATTTTTGGCGTCAAATGGTGATGCATTTTATATTTTGGTTATTTACAGAAATGCTTTTTGCCTTTGCTTGGGATTAAACATGGTCAACACTCTTTGTAACGATTTGTGACTTTTTCAACTTTTTCTGGTGGGTTCGAGGAGCATATAGTTATGGGAAAATGACTTTGGGATCCAGATTTATTCCATGAACTATGTCCTCGCCAGATATTTTTATCACAGCAAAATAAGACAACTCGTAGCAAATTAAAATGCTAGTTCCGCGTCTGGTTGAGTTACAAGATGCTGGAAGATAACAAACTCATTGTGTTGTAGTTGTAATTAATTAAGCACATAGTTTTTATTAAAACGCTTACGTAGCAAGCGATAGTATCATTGGTTTGCGTTGTTTGCCAGTTTAGTGAAGATCACAAGCTAGCGCAGCGACTACAAGCAGAAGAACAGGAGCAACAAGCTGCAGCGCCTGTTGACGCCAACACTGAAACTGAGACCGCAAATCGAACAGAAAGCCATAGCGCAGATAATGAGTCTCAGGCCCAAGGATCGAAACAGCGGAAGAACAATGTAAGCAGAACATCCTGCATTAACCTTTTACTTTAGCATAACATTTAAATGAGTTTTTAGGCGGGCGAATAATAATTCCAATGGATTTGAAATGAAACTTACAAATGCAAAAGATAGATTTTGATTTTGTTTCATAATATCGTATAGTCCAGGCGTATACCTATACTCTCGAGCCATTTACTGGTTCATAAACGGGAAGGCAGCTGTGATTAAAAGCCAAACGCAATGTTGGCGTTAAAATATTACATTACAAAACTGAAAATCAGCGTTGAAACAACGTGGTCTTGTCAAATCAGATTCTGCGCACGCACTTGCTGCAATTCTGCATACTTAAAAGCATTTGAATGCTGGTTGTTTCAAGATGTGTGTTTTCGTGTTTCAGTGCTCAATACTGTGAGCGGATACGTCGCATAACATTTCATCGCCAAACAAATCTTGTCGCTTCTCATTCAGTGCACAATGTCATATTGAATGTATTACTGTTTTCTCTATGTTATATTCGTTATAGTTTTCGAGAAATTTGTTAGATTCAGTGTTTGAGTTATTGAGCGAAGCGAAACTCCGAGCGAAGCTCGGAGTTTCGCGAAGCGTTTTATGTTTTGTACCTGGGGGTCGAAAGGTGGATGTCCGTCCGTCCGTCTGTCCGTCTGTCCGTCTGTCCGTCCGAAAAGAATCTCAGGAACGGATGAACCGATTTTGATAAACTTTTTTTTGTTTGAAAGCCAATTATGTTGGGGTGTTAACCTCGCATTGGGGTTTTAAAATTTTAAGCCGTTTATTAGCTACAGGCTGATTTGCATAATTAATTAAGCCTAAATTAGGACTTTCCACAATACTTCACTAATTATTACAGTTAGAAGCAATCTAATTTTAGAATTAAAGGGTTTTTGGGTGCGAGGAATCAACGTAGACTGTTTACAAACCTCCAAAACCGATAATTGAGCAGGTAGCTAATACATAATTTGCATATTAGCATAGTTTATAAGCCTAAAGTAGGACTTTTTACAATATTTCACTAAGTATTAAGGTTAAAAGCAATATAATTTCAGCACTAAAGGGTTTTTTGGCTGGAAGAATTTAAATAAATAGTTTACAAACATCCAAAACCGATAATTGAATAGTTAGCTGATAGCTAATTTGCATATTAGCTTAATTGACAAGAGAACTAGGGCTTTTTAAATTATTTCAATAATTATTAGGGTTTACTGAAGGTTTTTGGGTGCCAAGAATCTGAATAAATTATTTACAAACCTCCAAAACCGATAATTGAATAGTTAGCTAATAATTAATTTGCATATTAGCTTAATTGACAAAACAAAATTAGGACTTTTTAAATTATTCCAAAAATTATTAGAGTGACTGAAGGGTTTTTGGGTGCGAGGAATCTGAGGACATTGCTTACAAACCCCCAAAACCGATAAATGAATAATTAGCTAACAACTAATTTGCATATTACCTTAATTGCTTACGTGTGTTCGAGCTTCGCTCAATAAATGTAGTCCCACTACGACTGGTTTATATAAGAATGAGTGGTAGATGACTAGTATATATAAGGAAGGGTGTAAAAGTGTTGTATAAGTTCAAATCAGAAACGGCTAAAACCAAAATATCGCGTTTTTTATATTGAGCGTATCGTTATGTTAAGACTGAAAAAATTAGCGTTACTATCAAAATTAAAGGGTCTTTGTCTAGGAAATGGAACTTGGAGCTAAATCGCTTTGCCTAAATGGAAAACATGTTTTCTTTCACCGATGTCACATAGAACGAACACGAATGCTTTATTAGTTTTGTTTATATTTAACTTCTACTATATTCTTTCTTAGGTATTCAAAGTATAATGTTCAACAGATTTTATTTTTAAGTGTAATATTTTATCTTGTCGCTTAATACTGATCTTCAAAATAAAAGTTTTGTGTTTTATTATGGTTGAAATTTTCATTGATTGTTGGACGCAGTAAATAATGCGCCGTTCACTTCATAAAAAATTTGGCCTGGCCGCAAAATGTGTCTTAGCCCAGGGTTAAACGAGTGGTCATTTTCCCAACTTCAACCAAAATTTCCCGTTGGCTGCTTCGACGGGTGGTTTGTGCCACTCGTTGAGGTAGGGTCAACCTCAATGCAAAATTTCCGTTGCCCTACCTCAACATGTGGCACAAAGCAATTTATGACATGTTGAGGTAAGGTCACCGCAAAATTTTACATATATACGTTTGTGGCAATTTCGAATTTTGACTTTGAATTGGCGGATATTGTAGATTGATTTGCGGGTGTTTTTGTATTGAGAGGGGGATTATTATTTGTGTGGGGGAAAGGGGCAAAGGGCAATTTAGTTTTGGGGGAACTAATATATTGGGAGGGGCAGCACCGGCGGATACGAGTCGAATTTACTGGTAAATTTTGATGCAAAAATTTTATTTAAATTTCTAAACTATCAAAAGATCTTTTATTTAAAGTATTTAAAGTTTTTAAATAAAGCAGAAAAATTACTAACATGAAAGTGAGAGCCTGTGGTTGATATTTTTGCTGCAGAATTGCGTTTGCTTTAATCCTGCCCTAACGTAGCAATTTTAGTAGGTTGTTATGTGTGCAAGTAAAGATTAACAGGCAATCGAACACACGCGTATGTATTTTTTGTGTTTTTAAGGTTTGACAAGTGTTGACCCTACCTCAACGAGTGGTGACCCTACCTCAACGAGTGGTGACCCACCTCAACGAGTGGTGACCCACCTCAACGAGTGGTGACCCACCTCAACGAGTGGTGACCCACCTCAACGAGTGGTGACCCTGCCTCAAAGAGCGGCCCAAACCACTCGTTGACGTTGGCTAGGACACATATTGTGACCAATCCGATTTTTATAATGTGACCGGCGCATAAAACCGATGGCCCATGTTACGCTGAGGGCCGTCCCGCTGTTCCGGGACAGTGGGACAGCCGGGACAGCGGGACTGTCCTACTAACCCATTGTCCCGCTGTCCTATCGTCCCAAACAGCGGGACTGTCCTACTAACCCATTGTCCCGCTGTCCTATCGTCCCACTGTCTCACTGTCCGTTGTCCCATTGTCCTACTGTCTCGCTGTCCTACTGTCCTACCGTCCCGCTGTCCTACTGTCCCACTGTCCTACTCTGTCCAGCTGTCCTACTCTGTCCTGCTGTCCAACTGTCCTACCGTCTCACTGTCCTACTGTCCCGCTGTCCTACTGTCCCGCTGTCCTACTGTCCCGCTGTCCTACTGTCCCGCTGTCCTACTGTCCCACTGTCTTACTGCCCCGCTGTCCCACTGTTTCGCTGTCCTACTGTCCCACTGTCCCGTTTGTAAGAAGAAATGTTTTCAATATCGTACTGAATTATAAAACTTTTCTGGCAGCAACTATGATTGGAAAAACATAGTCAAGCAGCTCTAAATTTTACAAACAATATACACCGAAAAAACCAAATCTACTCACAAAAACAGCCAAGAATTTAGTTTAATATTGTGATTGAGATTTGAATATAGAATTTCTTTTCGTCAGCTCAGCTACGTTTAATAGTGAAACAATACATATCCGTCATGGTGTAAACGGATAGCAAAAATAATGGAAACGGATAGTGATCAAAATAACGGAAACGGATATTGAAGTATAAGTTTCAAAAACGTATTTACTTTTCTGCCATTACAATTGAGGCGTGTGAATATTCACCGGTATTTCAAAATTTTTGAAGAAATAGCGGACGCATAGAAATGAAGATTTTGGACGAATTTCTTAATTTTTATTCCATTTCCAACAATTGTAGCATATCTGTAATCAAAAATTGCGAGATATATTTATAACTAACTTTTCATGTAAAAATAACAGAATTTCCGTTGTTTCTATAACGGAAACGGACACCGATTTTTACCGGTAACGGATATCCGGTTACACCCTGATATCCGCATAATTTTCATATTCGGTGACCATCCATATTAACTCCTTTGGTATACGGAGGCAGTCTTGGATCGCTGCATTTCCAATATCGGGAGGCATTTGCTACAGATCCGATAGTATTTTTATGCCGATAATAAAACGAACGAATCTGCAATCCACTGAAATCTCAGTCAATGTACATAGTTTTACCGACAAACCGTTCTAGTACAGGTAATTCTGTTGTTGCTATATGCATTGAAACCAGCTCACATAAAGGCACTCAAGCAAATTTACTATTACAAACGTTAATATGACCATGGATAAATTAATATGTGTTAATCGAAGGCAATTTGCCTAAGATGCAACTGGTGATGTAATGTATTCGTGAATCCATTTTGGAAGTCTTGCCTTGTATTTGTAATTTTTCGATTTTATACTTGCTGTTCAACCGAACTGGGCACGTTAATACACTGAGAATCCTAAACCAGCCAAATGGTTTACACTACCAAGAAATAAAAGCAGTGTCCGATGATAAAAATGCCAGTTTTACTAAATATCTATTGCAGATCGGCCCATGTAATGATCAGGGGCTGAACGTTTTTCTGCACGACTGTAATAGAATAAGCAAGGTTTAGATTAGTTTTGATTTATCTTAGGCATATACTTGTATTACTGTTACGGTCCTGTTCCATACAACTCTAAGAGTGCATGCTGGAAAAAGACATTTTACTTATATAACTTGTGTTGGAAATGGCTATAAAACAATTTTGCAACCAAATTAAATATATAATATAACAATACGAAACACGTTAAATCCTTGTTTTGTATCAGTATAAAAAGAGTGGATGATCACTTTTTATAACAAGAGTGTGCAACTGGGTACATTCTGTGTATTAAAGAATGTACCCGGCACGCGTTGCGTTTTTGGCCTACCCTCTCCTTGTTTAGAGGGTCTGTATGCAGGTTTATATCGTAGTAATGCTAGGAGCAAATTGTACCCTTCTTGTTTAAGGGGGGAAGGTGTACTGAAACATACTAACAAAAATGCAACGCGTGCTGGTACATTCTTTAATACACAGAATGTAAACAGTTGCACACTCTTGTTATAAAGAGCGATCATCCACTTTGGTATAAACATTAATATTGGCCCGCAAAGCACATATAACTTATACGTTGATAAAACAATATCACGACACACAATAAAAATTAAAATTCACAAAACCTACAAAACACAAACAGCACTCAAGAAAATTATTGAAAATAAATGAATTTTAAACGTATTTATACGAAGTTTAAGCTGCTTCGATTTTATGTAAATTGAGAGTCGATCTGCAAAAAACCAAATACTTTTTATAGCAGGTTATGAAATATTATGCAGGAAGTACAGTCACGGACAGAATTAAGTGCAACCGCGGTCGCGACCCAAACGCGGTTAGAATCGCGACCGCTCGCAACAGCAATTTATGTTTTACGCAAAAACCGCGATTGCGATCGCAGGTTCGCGGTTAAAATCGCGGTTAGACGCGGCTAAAACTGCGGTTACAGACGCGTTACACTCGCGGTTACAGCCGTGGTTACGCTAGCTTATTACTCTGTGCAGATTTAAGAAGCAAATAACGTATTGTATTTGTCCGTTGTTTATTACAGTGAGCATTCACACAAAAAAAGTTATGCAAATAGGAACCGAAACTTTCAGCTTAACCACTTTTTGCAACCTCGGTCTGTAAAATAGCTACCGTTCCTGGTACTTATATTATTACTGACGAGAGGGGGTCGTGATTATGTTTTTGTAAGTTGTTATTTGAAAACATTAACTACAGGTTGAAGCCTGCAACGAGAATGTTAAGTTCTTGAGAAAGCAATTGGCGTAACTGTGCTAATATGAGGGTACAACCAGTTTTTAATTCTGAGTGCTCAGCAGCTGAAAATGAGGGACGCTCTCAGGTGTTTTGAACTTGTGACATGCGGATGTATGGAGACCAATAATAACCTCATGCTGATGTTGTACATCGGTAAAACACTGCTGTATATGTATTGCCTTCATATGCAGCAGCAGTAAAACATGTAATAATCAAGATACATGTGTATAATGTTGAAGTTCTTATAAGGCATAAAAACAGAAGCACTCAGCAGTTGATTCTGAGGCGGCGTGGCTCAGGGGATAGCTCGCTGGACTGATAATGTGTCGACCGAGTTCGAAACCTCCTGGGAACGTGCCTGATTTTCAGCTGCTAACTCAGAACTAAAAACCGTCGGACCCTAGCTTACCCAATTTATCACATGGTAACCACGATGGGACCGCAATGGCAAACTGCCGCGGTAGAACCAAAAATATGTAAGTTGGCGGTCAAGGGACGACCTTGTAGAAAAACCGGGGGATGTGACATGCGGATACATGGAGGCAAAATGAAACCTCATGTTAATGCTGCACATCGGTAAAACGTTGATGCATATGTAGTGCCTTCATATGCAGAAGCGGTAAAAGCATTGAAGAACCAAGATGCATGTGTATAAATAATGTTGAGGTTCTTATATAAGGCATAAAAACAGAAAAACTCAGCAGTTGATTGTGAGGCGGCGGCGCGCTGGACTGATAATCGACTAAGTTCGAACTCTCCTGGGAGCGTCCCTCATTTTCAGCTGCTGACAACTCAGAACTAAAAACTGTCGTACCCTAGCCTATCCAGCTTATCACAACTTCTGAATCCGACTCTGCCAGAACATTGATCTCCTGCTCCGGAAAATTTCGTCGACCTTCTGACAATTTCGATTGAGAAATTTTTGTATTTCGCTACAAGGAATGATTGAAAGCTTTAACTGACAAAATTTATAAAAAATAAAGTTTAAAAACTATTTTTACAACATTTAGTATTAGTAGATCGGTGTTAAAATACGCAGAAGATGCTTCATTTGGCCCATGTATGGATCATCAGCGGAGGACCGTTTTTCTGCGATATTGCTATGGAGTAAGCTTAATTAAGCTTTATACTATCTTTTCGCGTAGACTTAGGTATAGGCTTATCCTTTAATTAATAATTCAGTTCAAACTGAATTCAGCCACTCATGAGTTAATAAATTAATTCACCCCGAATTAGGTCTTTCACAACTCAGAGCCCTGAGACAAAATAACTCACTTTGAATTAAAATCAACTCGCTGAAAGTTACAGTGTTCCGATTCCGATATAATCCGGTACGCTTTGCAACCTGCCATCTATTACACTACACATCTAGTAACAAAACCAAGTTTGTTGTTTGAGACGCGATCGCTGAAACACTCAGACGCGGCTACAAAACCGACCGCAACCACAGTGGACGCAATCGCGGTTTCTGGGCACTTAATTCTGTCCGTGACTGTAGATTAATAAGATTTATATCACTCATAGGTATGTAATTGCTACGTTTTACATCCGGTGTGCCCAACACACAAAAACAGTTTCTGATATTTAAGAAATATTTTCTTAAATTCTAGACAAGTATGTCTCAATCTAGACTCCAGACATTATATATGCCTTGAATGCAAGACATTAGTTTCTAAAATTTTTCAGAAATCTGTTTGAAATTTTTTAAAACTTAAATGTTTTAAATTTAAGACAGTGTTTCATAAACGGTTAAGACCAATATTTCTAAAATATAACAAATTTTCTGAAACGTAAGACAAATATGTCTGAAATAAAAGACTTGTTTTGCTGATTTTTGAGACATATGTCTTAGAAACAAGATTTCCCAGAGAAGCCGCTTTCAAAATTGGGAGTTAAGCTCAACCAAATTCCCTAATTTTACAACTTAAGATACGTGCAAGATGTAAACTTAGGTTGGGATGAGCCTGAGCTCAACCCGAAATACCTTTGAAATTTGATCATTTATATACTCTGTTACGAATATAAACGAAGCAACATTTTACACACATAAAAAGCAGAAAATTAGTTTTGGATATAAAACATTTCTTGAAATGAAGAAGTTTATGTCTCATAGATTAGCAACAGACATTTCTTAAATATAAGACAATTTTGTTTTAACCACTTCAGACACAAATTTCTGAGCTGTTTTAGGCTATTAATGTCAGAAATACAAGACATTAATGTCTTGAAAATTTAAAAAGGTAAGAGTATTGAAATTTCAAGACAATTTACCTTGTGTGTAGGAGGGCTACAACAATTTTTGATAGAAACGCCAAGTGGCTGTTCTGACCTAATAGGAATTAACAATTCTTACAAAAGTAATGTGCTGCGATACGTACCGTAGTCGAAATGGCTATCAAGGCAAATTACGAACAGATATCGTGCAAACTATAAAAACTGCCATACTGCTTAAAAATTCTAACCCACTGTGATTACAAGGCACAGTTTTATGTAAAGATAACTATAAATTCTTACCGAATATTAATATTGTGGAGTTCCACCATTAATTGTATAGCTGTCCATGTCTCCGGTCTTTGAATGAAACACTTCTAAAACAATACTATGAGTAACATAATACATTGTTGCAATGAACCAGAAAATCTCTATGCTCACAAAAAACATTGCAGGGCTTGAAAAGTTACTATGCAACTATTTATACAAATAAGAAATTAGTCGGGAAATCCGCATCCGCAGATACGAAGTGCAAAATTCCAAATCTGCAAATTTGCAAACTATTACATCCGTAACATCCCTAGAAATACGGAAACACTAACCTTGGACCGAGTCAGATCCCAACTGTTTGACTAATGTTGACATTGTGTCTGCAATACCGTCAGCAGCGTGCAACAAATCGTTTTGTAGTACCGCTGTGCCATCAGCTGCCGTACTACCACCATAGACTTTAACACCTGCTTCATCGGTCCGCAAATACTGCTGCACTTTAGCATCAGCACCGATAAGACTTGTTGGAGAATCAAAATCTCCACGAGTATCTCCGTTTCTTTCGCTATTGATATAATTTGGCGACAGAGAATTCATTACGTTGTTTGTATAGTCATACTGATGATCAAACTGTGTCGGTGGTTTTTGTAAATAATTAGCAGTGTGATCGAGACCAGAAGTCACGCTCGAATCATGTGAACGATTAGCCAACCGGTCTATGCTTGATAACCCACCAGCCTGCAATACATATATACGGTTGAACACGCTACGAATTTGATTCCGATTTACAGTTATTTCAGAGATCAGCTGAAAATTTGGTTCCTACTCAATTCTGCGGTGCCACTATACGCCCTTTTACGAAAAGATAAAAGTAGAATTTCGCATTAGGTTTTGTAAATTAATCTCCAACTTCAAAAGTAAGTTTAGGACACTGCTGGAAGCCGAATTAGAAAATTTCTGTTAACATGAAAATCGCTAAAAATTACACAACTGCGGCCATGCCAAAATAGACTACACATTGCAATGCGCTTCGTTGTTAATCATCCGCGTGTCGTGTAGCGATTCAGATTGCGGACAGCCAAATTTTTTGGGTCCGGTCTACATCATTAATGTCGTGAGTGTTAATAACCAGAAATCCAACATACTACCAAAGACACACATTATTACGTAATGGAACATAGAATGATATATACAGCATGCTACCTTTACTTGTTTCATCAAATCTTCAAGTTGTGCCATTAGATCGCGCCGGGAATCCTGCAGTACAAGCATGCGATTTTCAAGCTCATCTTTGCGCGATCGCAGCAAATTCAACTCTTGTAGAATGCCCGAGCTTGCCGGAACGCCTCCGCCAATTACGGCGTCATACGGGTCATCGATTACCGTTGGCTCCGCTCCTTTGAACGAACCATATCTTTCCGACTCAGCTACATGTAGCATATGCTTTTGTTGCTGTTGTTGCTGATGCATTACTGCGCTATGTGCTGCTTGCAATCTCTGTATTTCTCGAATCATTTCGGTTCGTTTATGTTCCAGCTCCGAAATCGTTGCCACAGCAGCGTTAATTACATTATTTCCAGCTGCATTAGCTGCGACACGTTTTTCCAACGTTGATATACGGCCCATTGTTGTATTATCTTTTCGCGCGGCACCACTGCTATTTGCTGCTCCCATATCATTGCCAATTGCCATCCCATCGTTTGCGTTCCGAGCTAAGCTGTTACCAGCGGCTGCGGTAGTCCCGTGACCCAGCGGATGACTGACGGCTGCTAGCTTTGCTGAATACCGTGCGATTAATTTGTGTTCATCGTCAAGTACTGATATCGATTCTGGGGTAGCCAAGCCGCCAAACTCACGTGCCCCTTCAGTACCACTACGGATCCCAGCGGAACCGAGCCCACCACATGGTACTACAATAGCAGAGGGACTTTCAAAAGAACACTCAGAATCAATAGAAATACCATCGGGTGCAATTGAACGATGATGACGACGGTAAGCAGCAGTTAGCAGCGGACTTCCGCCGACCGTAGTAGTTGCAGCCCGGATATTGCTTACACTTGAGCTTACTCCAACGGCATTTGCAGGTAGAGATGATTCACGAGCACTGCGCGTTCGACGCGAATGAAGCATTGGACTTGACGGTCTAAAAAGTGAAAACACAATTGGTAACTCATAACTGAGCAGAGTTATCGAACAATTCATATATTAAAATTGGTTTCAAGAAAATACAAATCGAAATTTCGCCGTTTCCAGCAAATCTTGTAAATTTCTCGTTATGCCTGTGCAGACGTTGCAATGATTAAACTTCTACTTACACAACGTTCGACAAGTCCAGAGGCTGCTGAGGATATTCAGGAAATGTTGGCAGCGTGGATGAATGCCGCGCAGGAAGACAACGTAGGGATTTACTGATTGAATGACCAAGCTGTTTGGCTGGAGATTTCTGAAATTCAATAATATAGAAATGTGACTCTCCGTTTATTCGCCAATCTTTCCCTTATACGCAACCAATTATAACAAACATCTTAAAAATCTAGGCCCGTATTCTCAAATGCCTAAATATCGCATCTAGCACCAGTTAGCGATAGCGAAAAATGTGCCGCAATTTTGATCTTCACCGTTCAATACTTCGAAAACAATGATTTCGAAAAGGGGGAATGTTTTATAAAACTTTCGGAGGGGAAGGGATTTCTTGTGTTGCAAACTGAAGCCGTGTCTAAAACCACAGTACAAAATTTCAAAGGAGGGTTAGACACTGAAACAACCTCCATTGGCTACGCCCTTGTACAATCCCTAGTAATAGTTCTAGATAACGCGGTCAAAATGTCCAAAAAAGTCCGAAAATAAGTCAAATAGCTTCTACACCAGTTTCGAAATTTTAAGATCAGTATACATAGGAACTGTATTAGATGGATATAAAATGCGTAACTGCATAATATCGTATATCATTATTATATTCCTTACGTATGATGAATATTCCTTCATTTCATGTTGATTTGTATGCGAGCCTGACACACGACCCCGCCAAAAGCAATCTTGGCATAGTTGATAGTTATGGCACCGTTGGCAACGATAACGAAACCCGGTAAACGAATCACGTCGGCATGCGTCACATACAACCGGATGAAATACTACAAAAGAACAATAACAAGATTCGCTCGAAAAAAGGCGCACTCTAAACATACTTCACTTTTACTCGCCACTCGAGATTTTGCTCGGTATTATTAACAAAGGCGCGTGTAGACGCTAAATTGAGAGCTAAAGCTGAGATGGAGCCACAATTTGCAAAAAGTCGGAACCGGAACTACCCTTTTTGGTTCAGTCGTTACCGGAACTTTTGCACTTAAGCAGCACCCATTAGAGTGCTTTATGTTTTAGCCTTTACTCCTTAAGTTTTAGTTTGCACTTATTGTGCGAAAAAATTCTCCGCATACTGTTGTTGACGTAGTTTTAAATCCGACAGAAATTTATCGTCCGATTTTAAAAACATGAGATGACCTGCCCAGTTTCACAGACAAACTCGCCCCCCCATCCCATGGGTCGCCAACACCGTACTTTCAGCTCAGATGTGTGATCTGTATATGTTATTTATGTATTCGTGCATATGCGTAAAGGACAATTTTCGATTAACTTACACCAATTCGACAAAAAATTACATGGAAAAGGCGAGTTGTCCCTCAAAGCAATCAAGAGTTCCCAGTGGTACCAAACCCTCAAGCATTGTTTTACCATGCTCAACACTGGCCATTCTGTGCAATAACGGCAGCCACATAAGGCAAGGCGGACATGGATCCGCCATTAACGTATCCAAAAATATGTTGATCGACACTTTGATGGCCTAAAAAAGAATACTTTTTTCTAACACAAGGTAAGATAAAAGTACGCAAACTGAAAACTGCCAAATTTAAAATTTAAAACCAATGAAACCAAGTGAAACCTGAATCTACGTCCAAAAACATCACTTAATCAGGGTGTAAACGGAATTCCGGCTTCGGTTCCGGCATTTTTCCACCTTCCTGTTCCGGTCCCGGTAAATTTTACTGGAAAAAAATTCCGGTATTAAAATTTGGTCCGTGGAAATTAAGATATTTTACTGGAAAATGACGATCAAAATTAAACAGGTTTCATTATTATAGTATGCAAACCTTGACAATCGCCGAAGATATGCCATCGAAGTAGATTTAGCTTCCGTGGATTATGAAAATATAAAATACAGCAAATAAAGTGAACACCGATCTCCAACTAGGGTTATTACACCCATAATATTGCAAAAAAATTAAAATGAATTTTTCGGCGGCAAGTATTTTTCATTTTCCGGTTCCGTTTCCGGTAATTTTTTCAAATTCCGGTTCCGGTAAATTGTAATTCCGGTTGCACTCTCATTTAATATATTTTAGCTTTAACAAATCTTGTGTTTTATTGCCTCATTCACAGCGCCACCCACCGTAGGACATTGTCCTCCAATACCCTTTGGCCCCAAACCCGAATACAAACATAACACGAAATTCAAAAACTCTGAATTATAAATTGCAAAAGTACCGTAACAGAATTTTAGTCACAGGTCTAACTTACACTAAGCTATTTCATATTTAGTATATATTACTAAAAAGACTTTTCAATTTTGATTATACGGTCCCTCAAACTGCGCAACAGTGATTAGATGAAAATTGATGCTCCGCCAGGCCACAGCAAAGCCGGAACTTCTGCTTATATTAAAGTATACAACTGAGCAACATACCCCATCAAAACACTGCCGAACAGCATTGTCCGAAAACCCAAACGTTGGTCCTTCAAAAACAGCAGTGGGCAAACTCAACACCTCGCGTAGATAGTCATGAAATTTTTGGTAATCCATTATGCCTCCTGCATTTGAAATTTGAGAGAATATATCTGAAAATTCATGTAAGCTTGATAGTTGATAGTATTCTCCAAACCGACTCAGCTACATCTTAGTACTCACACATTGAAACTTCTCTGGTGGGAGATCTTCTCGCACTTAGCCAAGTCCATCATGTTCAGCCTCCAAGTAACAGCATATTGCTATACACAAAAGTTAGAAGGGACATTAACATAAACATAACCCAGACACAAAAAATATACATATGTAGTAATTTGCATACCATTTGAGAACAATTTATAACGTGGAGGCTTACATCTGAGTTTGTCGATTAGTTTGCCGGCGCACAAAGTGGCCAAACCAACCTTGACCGAAAACACTTTGAGTTTTCCACAGCATTCCCTAAAAATGAAGCTTTTCCTGTTAGACTATATAGAAAAGCTCGTAAACCGTGAGTATCTTACGTTTCGGCTCTGCCTCACCAGCATGCGATCGAGTAGTATTGTTTCTAGATGCGTACGTATGCCATGCCTATACCTATGTTCAAATTAAAAGTTCAGAGAGATAGAACACAACTTTATTTCAACTGACAGTTTCCATTTTACACTTTGTATGTTGTTCTGATTACACTTGTTCGAGCTCTCATGTGAACGATATGAATTTTCTGTCGGAATCTAGTTAGACAATTGACAGCTCAATAAATGCAAATTTCTCGCATTGAAGATTATGGCAACATCAAGCATAGACGCTCTAGTACATTCCAATGAATCATACCTGTCATAAGCTGCTAAGATAAAGCTTAAAAAAGTTTTGATGGTTCGGTCGGTATCTATGTGCTGCCCCGCCGGTAGGCGCTTATTTAAATTATGATAAATCGTGGACAGCAGCAGTTCCACGCGTGACACTTTAATTTCGCTTCGTCCATCTGCCACGTTGAGCCCATTTTCGCGGAAAGACTCAATAACATTCCATATGTCCACAAGGTGCACTGAAAAATAATTGTTTGTCGAACACCATTATAAGGCGCATAAATCTTATAGAAAAACACAAAATACGAATTCGAAAAGGAAGGAAATTAAAAATATTTTCGCCAATATCGTTGAAGTACATGTTCCATCCCAACAGAATTGAACCAGTTTAAAGCAGTTTGTAAATCAAGCGATGGCATAACGAACTGGTATATAGTATATACACATTTCTGATGTAATGTAAATGTGCGATAAAACAGACATCATTTAATGAAGCTTACGATTAGCCTTTTTCTGAATGAAACGCAACTTGCTCGAGGCACGATAGGTTGCAAAACGAATTGTGTCAAAATTATGTTCACCTGAAACGCTCCAAAATAACGTAGAACATTTCGTGTGTCAATATAAAACGAAACTATGTAACTGAAACGTCTAAACGCATAGTGATATATATAAGCTACATTGTATATAACTTGAATTTCCACAATCTTTTTCACTTTCGGCGGTTTGCAACCCGAGACCAAAGAGGTGAAAAGCGATAAGCAATCACAAAAATTTTCTTTAGATCGCAGCTTTGGCCCGAAAGTACTTGCGAATTTCGCCTACCAACCCAGACAACGACGATTGTGAAGCACCGCTATCTGGTTATACACCAATTTGAGATACAGAATTGCCCGTCCGGTTACTAAAAATTCTATTTTGAAAGGAAATCCAAACCACTTTGATTTAATTGTGACAAAGCACAAATAGTTGCATTTTCGTGATTAACATTTAACGCATCGTTTTAAAATTATGGAACATCCGCATTTGTAACGTCACGCTATCATACGTATACTTTTGCGCGAATTTAATATCCGAATTTTTAATTCCGGTAACAATTTATCGGAACCGGAAGGCCGGAAGGTGAAATAATACCGGAACCAGAATTCCGGTTGGACCCTAATGTTATATATTAGGCTTCTAACGGATTTCCCATTCCTACTGACATTTCGGCATAATTTTTGTTCCGCAAAATTTTTGTTCCGATTACGATTCGGGCCAAATGTTATTCCTACGACGAAATTCTGACTTTTTCGGTGTTATGTCAAGTATCTCAGCAATTTGTGGTGATGAGGTAGTGAACAATACTTAAGCAAAACTTTTCTGTGTTTCTTATTTGAATGAAATGAAACGTCGTCGGCACAGGGTGCAACCGGAATTCCTGTTCCGGCAAGAATTCCTGCATAAATTCGAATCATGTTCCTGTTCCTGCATTTAAAGATACAGGAACCTGAATTTTTTTGGTTTTGTGGCAAATTATTCACAATCATTTAAATACTCGAAACTTTGTCTCTGACAATTCACTCAAGGAATTTTTGGCCAAGTTTTCTAAGAATCCTCCTGATATAGACTGGATGTTTCAAG